>CAUZXS010000470.1:0-80000 GCA_963585895.1 Sepioteuthis lessoniana
ACAAGAACTCAATTCATATGAAGAGCCTTGCATTACGCTAGTGGTAACCATTTACTTCCCTCGCTAGAGAGCTCAACCCTACAGGAGTAGGGGAGTATATATATATATATATATATATATATATAGGTTACATTAAGATAATAAATTTTTTTTCCATCCTGTTAAAAGCATTGATATAAATCAATGCTTTTAAAAATTAGCTGGACTTGTTCAGATCAAATAAGAAAATGGATTAAAATAACTTTTTCACATTCAAAACCAGACTAAAAAAAAACAAAACAACTTTATTTCTCCTTTATAAAGGTAACCCTTCTCATTCAAGTAACAATAAGTATCAACTTACTTTGCCTCGTAAAGAAACATCCGGTTTCATCATACTTCAAATTTAACAAAGGAAAAATTTACAGTTACAAAAATACATGTCTAAACATTCAAACATTTATATAAAAAAATATTATTCCGACATATCTTATTTTGTACATCAAATCATTAAATTGAAATAAAACAATCTGAAACTAAAGTTATTCACGGTAAAATTCCACCCCCACATTTACAATAATAGAGCAAAAGTTACTAATATTAATTCAAATTTTAATTCATTTATCAATTTAATAAATCATTGTTATTTATTATCGATTTATTTATTTATAAGGTTTTTTTTAAAGTCTGGTTGTAAATGTGAAAGAGTTATTTTAATTCATTTTCTTGTTTGATATTCTAATGTGACTGTTGTCTTTTTTTAAAAAACTAATTTACTCTGTGGATTTTATTTGCATTGAGCACTTGACTGCAATTACTTAAATTTGATATTCTATTTTTGAATATTTTAATTGTCCTGCTTGGAATTGTTCCCAACTCTGGATTTACTGGATTAAATACTGTCTCAGATATATATATATATATATATATATATATATATATATGACAGGTTTTGTTTGGAACTGTATACAAATCAATACATGCTTTTACATATATATATATATATATATATATATATATATATATATATATAAGGATAAACACACACACACACACACACACACACATACATATATATATATATTTGATAGGTCTTGTTTGGAACTGTATACAAATTAATGCTGCTGGATGGTGGTCATTGGATCAGGATCTAGTCGCTGATGCAGGACTGGATAGCAGGTACAAGACTGGTAGTCATTGGATGGGTGGTCGCTGGTGCAGGACTGGTATCTGCTGATGCAGGAAGGTGATTGCTGCTGCGTGAAGGTGGTCACTGGTTCAGGACTGGTAGCTGCTGGTGCAGAACTGGTAGTTGCTGGTACAGGAAGGTGATCACTGCTGCAGGAAGGTGGTCACTGCTGCAGGAAGGTGGTCGCTGGAGCAGGGATGTTAGCTGCTTCCACAGGGAAGTGGCCGCTGGTGGACTTTCAGAATTAGCCCTGAAAAGGTTGTACTTTCAGAATTAGCCCTGAAAAGGGCTCTTAGATTGAGAGGCTGATAGTCAAGTCTACTGCATTGTGCCGTTTCAGGAGACTTTGAATAGACTTTCTGAGTAACCCTGAAAAGGGTTTTTAAGCTGAGAGGCAGACAATGTTCCTTCATCATCAGTGGCTGGTCATATTCCTGCGTTGTCTGCTAACTGGAATCAGGATGTCAACTTTATTAGCCTTGAGCAGTGCCTCAGAGCAGCTACTGCTGATAAGGCTTTGGTTGTAGAGTGACCAGGGGAGAATTGTATTTCTCCCACACCCTTCGCTGACGTCCAGCCAAAAACTGACTATATTTGCCTCTGCCTCCCACCAGACAGAGCTTGACACAAGGTCAATGACCTGAAGGCCGATTAAAGTGGGGATTAAGGGGATGGGTTGGTCAGGAACGAATTGAGACTCAAACCCTATTGGTCTGTGTTCGTCATTGACTCACTTAGTGTAATGTGAGTCTAATGAGCCAAGCTGTTTCATGAACCCAAATCTGGGTCCAGGCACTGATGCTGGGTTATAGATTAAACTAGACAGCAAGATCTAGTGCTATACATGGGGACCAAAGGAGTCAATAATGCAGCTCGCCCACCCTAAGGTAGTCCAGTCGAAACCAGGAGCCTTGTGTCTTCAAGTCTGCCATTGTTCCTTTTCGGAGCCTCGCTCTAGACCAAAGTCCTGCCAAAAACTGACTTGACCCAGTTTGATACCACTGCTTTTATGTCTACTGTGTGCTACTACTCTATGTAGTCTAAGTAGAATGAGTTTGCTTATTATTACTAAATAATAGTGAGAAACTTCATTCTACTTCGACAATGTTTTTTTTATTACTACCTATTTTGTCCATTAGTGAGGATTGTCCTTAGAAAGACAGGCTGAATCTGATATTTTAAAAAGATATCCTGTATGGAGGGATTTGGTTCCTTAATGACTCGTCTCTAGATAGCTATTGGCTGACGACATCAGTGACTCATCACTTCTTGGAAAATGGGTTTGTTTCTTTTGTTTTGTTTGGTTTATGAGTAGCCAGTTGACTACGATATATATATATGTATATATATATATATATATATATAAGGATAAACACACACACACACACATATATATATATATATATATATATATATATATATATACACATTTGACAGGTCTTGTTTTTGATTCTTCAGAGTGTCTAACCATCCTCCTCACCAGACAAACCCAGTGAGGGAACTGGTTTTGTTTCCAATGACCCTACTATGAAACGGGTAGTACTGAGTTATATAGTACAAGTCTCATTTTGAGCAAACTGACTTTAAGAGCAACACCTGTAATGTTAGTGGGAATGTGGATGGCTGGAGATGTTAAAAATATGGTTGGATTTTGCTCTCTTTGGATATGTCAATCATCAGAAGTCTCATGAGAGACAATCTGTGCACACAGGTTTCTCTCCAGGAACAGAGAATGTGACTTGCACAATGTCTAATAAGTTTGGAAGTTGGTTTCTGGTTTCAAGCAACATACAGTGGTGCACAAGTATCAAATTCCACAAGCTGATGTAATCCATCTTGTGGGGAGAGCATCCCTCCTGCGTCCCATTTACTTTAGACTTTGTGGATCTGTAGTAGGATTAATGAGTCACTTGAGGGGAAATGAGCACAGAGGAACAGAGAATGGGGGGGGATTATGAGGGATGGCAGTGATCTATAAGAGATTATGCAGTTTCTGTAAATATATATATATATATATATATATATATGCATGTATGTAAATATATATACGTAGTGCATTCAATAAGTTTCCAGACTTTTTTGTACAGGCATTTAAAATTGTCATAAACACTTGAAAATTCAATATGTTATTGCTATACATTTTATGACATAACTGACCAATTTTTATGATTTCAGGTTCTAATGAACAGCTACAGCAGGATTTGGAATACACCCTACTAAAGCCTGATTATCACAGCTGTTGAATTTCAAAAATGCAATCTGGACTTTAAGAGAACGATATGCAATAAAATTCTGTTTTAAACTTGGAAAAAATGCCATGCAATGAAAGCTGGATCTACTGCTATGACCCAGAGACCAAGAGACAGAGTTCTCAGTGGAAGCATGCTGGCTCTCTCAGACCCAAGAAGGCCAGACAGAACAAATCCACCCACAAACTTTTGATGATCCCTTTTTTGACAGCACTGGCATCATCTACATGCACTGGGTTCCCACTGGACAGACAGTTAACAAGGAATACTATGCTGAGGTTTTAAGGGAGTTCAGCAAGAGATTCTGTCGGAAGAGGCCAGCACTCTTCAAATCGGCCCAGTGGCATTTCCACTAAGACAATGCACCAGTCCATCCTTGTCACAGACTATTTGACCAAGATGGGCATCAAGACAGTTCCTCAGCCTCCCTATAGTGCATACCTTGCTCCCTGTGACTTTTGATTATTCCCTAAGCTCAGAGGCTGTCATTATGAGACAATTGAGGAGATGAAAGAGGCTGTGATGAAGGTCATTGACACGCTCACACAAGGGGCCTTCCAGAAGTTGTTGGAATGGTACAACAAGTGCATTGCAGCCGGAGGAGATTACTTGGAAGGGGACTTGAGTTTCATGTGTGTACTATCAATAAAAATGCCCATACGAAAAAAGTCTGGAAATTTATTTAATGATCTTTGTATATGTACTAACATTAATGATATATTTTCCTTAATGTATATATAAAGAATGCTCAATATCAACTGATTAGGCATATTGATTTAAATTAGGATAGCATAGACAGAGTCACCAATACTTGTTCTGATGATCGTAAGTAAGAACCACCCAGTCAGCTGGGGTGGTAGAATGAGCATCTCTGCAGAGGAGTAAGACTCCCTCAACGAGTGTCCTGGATATGACACTAAACAATCTCATGGTGAGGTTCCAGTAATACTGGAGCTTTGGGAAATACGGAGTACTCCTTCATTGCCATCGTTCCCAGGTCCACTCTGGCTTGGAGTAGTAGCTCCTGATAGGGTCCTATCTATGGGTCGAATAGAACTAAACTGTGTACTTATGTTAAACTGAATTGTTTGAAATACAAATGTTTTTGACATTGAAACTGTGTACTTATGCTAAACTGAACTGTTTGAAATAGAACCAATTTTAAATAGAACTAAACTATGTACTTGTGATAAACTGAATTGTTTGAAATAGAACTGTTTTGACTTTTAACTAAACTGTTTTGACATCTAACTGTTTGTAAATAAAAACTACACTTATACTGAATTGTTTGAAATTTAATTTGGTGTTAAATGACCCAAAAAGTGTTGATACACTGTAAAACAAAACAACCAACCAACATATGGGAGAAACTGACGGTCACTAAGTGCTGTTGACTTTCTGTCTATGCTGTCCTAACTTATATATAAATGTATATGTCAGGTTATCTTAATTATAATGTTTAAATGAAAGTCTATTTGAATAATGTAGCATCCCTTAGAGAGTCTTGGGAACAGAACTGGTCTACTAAAAAGGTACCGAGTGAATTCTCAAGTCCTTTCTACAAAACAGCCAAAAGAAATAGGAATCTGCAAATGATCAAAATATCTACATGCACTTGTACTGGGTAGTTTGAATTTTTATTTTTAAAATGAGATTCTTCTTGATCATTAACTGTGTGCAAATAAAACAATTAGTGCTAGATAGCAATACTTGAAACGATTTGTGTGTAAATAAAACTATTAATATTAGATAGAAATACTTGAAACCATTTAACTGTGTGCAAATAAATCTGTGTTAGATAGCATAACTTGAAGCAATTTAACAGCATGCAAACAAATGGCTAATTTAATAGCTTTTACCTACAAACTATTTGTTTACAAATCATATATATTTAATATAGATGTATGCACAGGATTTGGCATTAAATAAACTACAATGGTTGATATGCCATTAAACCCAAGCAAACCAAATCATATATATTTAATATATATGTATGAACAGGATTTGACTTTAGATAACCCACAAAGGTTGATATGCCATTAAACTCAACCAACCATCTCACTTGATCCATTTACAGTAAATAAGAATAGTGTTGTTATTTTTTTTTTTTTGTCATCTCAGATCTGTTGTGGCAAATAGTTGCAATTCAACTGCCCCACTACCATTACTTTTGGCTAATAAAATAGTTTATGTGATAAAATTTTTTTGCTTTTTATTCTGTATATATATATATATATATATATATATATATATATATATATATGTATACATTTTTTTTTTCATGTACTTATAAATTTATAAACAGTAGCCCACAAAAGTAATTATGTGGAGCAAACTAACTGACTGCTACTTCTATATTGTAGCTAAATTACATTATGAGAAATCTTTTTGCTGATTCATCCATGTTGGTATATAGAAGCTAATTCCCCAATTCAGCAGGTTTTATTGTCACTTTATCAAAATGGGTGGAGTATTTTCAGTCTATATCATATAAATCCTGCATACATAAGAATATATTCTTGTGATTCTTTTTTTTTTAGTTTAGAATTTTTTTTTTTAATTTTGGAGTTTGCAATAGCAGGAGGCTGCATAAATTATAGAAAAAAAATAGCCGCATTAAATATATATTATTTATCATATACAAAGCAAAAAATTTTATAAAATTTATTGAAATTATAAGAATTTATTGAAATATCAACTAGAAAGATATTATGATTTATATCCACAAATCTTTGATATATATATATATATCTTGTACTAGTCATTATCCATGAAAAAATTTTCAGATATATTTAAATTTCTCTGAGATTTGTATTTAAAGAAACAAAACCAAAAAAAATAGATAATATACAATAGATAAGGTTAATTTTGCTTAAGATTTTGGCAATAGGAAGCACTGTTTACAGTTTACCCTTTATCAAGAAAATCAATAATGATAGTTCTTTTTACGTCCCAGAAGACTGTCACAGCATGAGCTTCTTTACTGACAACTACAGCACCTGGGATTTTTCATTGCAAGAAAGTCAGGGTGTTTCTACTCCATTTGCTCATGGATATCTGGTTTTGATTGTTTTAATGGAAATATGGAAATTGAATCAAATAAAACTGTCAAAAATGCATATATATATATATATATATATATATATTGTCATCCATAGACAGACTTTTTCATTGTAGCACAACTCTTCAGAATGGCTAAACACATAGGACGCTTGAAGCTGGGATTGAAACCTGCCCGACTTTACATTAGACTTAGTATCATACCACTCAGCCAACAAGCGAACCACGTCAACTTGGGAATGATAAGGCATTAAGTAGTAGCTTTCATTTGTTTTACATTTATACCTTACTGGATACCAGAGTGCTCAATTCATTCGAAGAGCTTTGCATTATGCGAATGGCAGCCGCAAATTCCTTCATCAGAGTGCTCAACCCACATGGAGGAGCAAATATATTGTCATCCACAGACAGACTGTTTCGTTGTATCACAACTTTTCACTGTGGCTAGACACATAGGACGCTTGAAGCTGGGATCAAAAACCACCCGACTTAATGTTAGACTTTGTATCATACCGCTCAGCCAACAAGCGAAAATCTACTTTGGTGGGGGTTACCATATTGCTAACATGCATGCCATTATTTATTATCTATAATATTAAAAAATCATGCGATTTGGTCATAACTGTCTTTTATAAAATTCTTTAATCTATTCTTCTTGATCCATAAATTTAAGTGTCGCATCAGTTCTAAGTGGGTTGATTTTTAAAAAATTATATCTATCTATCTATCTATCTATCTATCTATATAGAGAGAGAGATGAAAAAAATGAATGAAATAAAAATTTCTTGTTCTCTTTTCTGTTACAGTATTACCTATGAATAAGTAGACCTTAACAATTTTAAAAAGTACTCCAAGGAATATGTCTGTTTGAGACATTTTTACAAATGGATATCTGGTTTTGAATATTTCAATAGAAGTTGAATGAAATGAAATTGTCAAAAATGCATATGTTGATACTTTTGGACAACAGTATATATATATATATATATATATATATATATATATATATATATATATCACATGGTTTGCACTTCTCAGCCACCAAAAATTTGGTGACAAATCTCTGTTAAAGTCATAAGCCCTGTTTGATATGCCACCAATTTAAATAGCCTCAGAACAAATATCTTTACATAATTAAAATAAGTTTTTCTATAAACTATTTCCAAATCATGGAGTGTTTACATTTGTTGAGGAAAAAAGTCTGAAAAAATGTTATTTTGCTTTCTGCATCATCATCATCATCATCATCATCATCATTATTATTATTGTTGTTGTTGTTGTTGTTGTCGTCATCATCATCATCATCATCACCACCACCACCACCACCACCATTAAGTTTCATGAGGACCTAAATTCTGTATTTTGGTTTTTGATGTACACTGTTCCTTTTTAATTTCAGTTGCTTTCTATCACAATTCATCAAGGTTATTACTTTTATAGTGCTGAGGTATTTTTTTTTCATAGTGGGGTGAGAGAAATAGATTTTTGCAGTGTTGGCTACTGACTAACAAATCAAATCCGAGAGGAGAAGTATTCAGGTTTGCTATCTTTCTTTCAAAATAACCCTAAATCTATATATTTCTCAGTTCTTACTCATGGTTAAACCAAAGTAAGTGTAATAAAAAACAAGGCTTTATTCAATATCTAGTTAAGGTAAAGATTCTTTAATATTTATAGTGAACTGAATTGACAGGGGGAGACAACTGTGATAGACTTCACTACAGTAAGTTAAGTTGATTTGTAGTTATGGTAAATGTACTGGCTACCATCAGAACACTAAAGTTAAGACAGCAATGAGTCTGTTCAGTAATTACATGGCTGATCTTTTAGGAACAGTAGGTACTATAAGTAATATTGAGCATGTGTACCAGGCTAATCAAAGCTTAGTATATAACAATAAAGTAAAAATGACTTAATCCTTTTGAGACTGAAATTACTTCTAAATTTCACCAGATTTAAGTTTACCTGTGGCTATTAATAAAATCGAAAACAAAAAGAAGTCGAAAATAAAAAATAAGAAATAATAAAATACAAAAAATAGAATAAAATATCTCACAATCCCAATTGCACCAAAAGTTGAACTTTCAGTGCCAAAAAGAAGAACTGAACCTTTTTGGTGACTTGCCAATCCATTGGATTTTATTGGGATTACATCCCTTGTCTTCTAAATAATACTTTTAATGGCCACTAGGTGGCATGACAAAAGTAGTATATAAAACAGCACAGCATTGTCAATCTCTTTCTCTTTGTTCCGACCTTGACAGCAAGAAGCATGCATGAGTGTGTATGTTTCCCAACAAGAGATCTTTCACCCCAAAAAACCTTGTGTTGTACTACACACAGTACCATGCTTTGATGTAAGTCTTTACACAACAACTTTCGTTCTATAAAGGACTCTTAATTTCTACCAAAAAACTCTTCAACTACATCATAGAAGTTGTCTAAATTTCTGAGACAAAGTTTGATGATTTTTATCATTAAGGGTTTTCAGACTATTGTATTCATCTTCATTGTTATTTCCACAATGTTTTGGCCGACATGTCCTCCGGCCTTTTTCAAGTGTTTGTCGAACTCGGGAACCTATGCAGAAATTCGAACTACGTCCAGCAAGACACATAGCATAATGGTTTCTTGGCGTTGGTTCCCTAAGTTTCTAAGGGGACAACCATCTGGAGGTTGCAGGTTCAATCCTGACTGCAGGTGAGTAACAATACAGGAATACTTAACACTTGTACCCAGTTATGGCTAACGGAATCAGAACAGGCAACCCCTGTGGATTCAATAAAGGACGTTGTTCGAAGTTCTGTGTAGGTTCCCGAGTTCAACAAACACCTGAAGAAGGCCAGAGGACATATCGGTTGAAATGTGGTGGAAATAACAATAAAGATGAAGACTATAGTCCAAAAACCCATAATGATAAAAATACATCATAGAACTTTTCTCCACAACATGTTTACTCTCACAAATAGTAACAACACCTTAAAATACTTCGACATATTATCAATATTCTGTCTTCAATCTGAGAGGAGTAATTGTAGAGATTACATCTGTAGGGATTACATCTCTTGTCTTCCAAATAGTACCTTTAATGGTCACTTGGTGGCATAACCAAAATAACACATAAAACAATGTAGCAAAGTCACTTTCTCTCTCTCTCTCTCTCTCTCTCTCTCTTTGTTCTGGTTTCGACAGTAAGAAGCACACATAAGAGTGTGTATTCTCCATCAGGAGATCTCTCATCTCAACAAACCCTGCACAGTACTGTGCTTTCACATAAGTCTTCACTCAACAACTTTCATTCTATTAAAGCCTCTTAACTTATCCTATTTACCAACCCCTCCGCTCAGGCAGGATATGACACAAGGTCAATTTTTAAGCGGAGTTTAACAGGTTTGAATTCAGAGTTTTCCTTCTCCTAGACTAGTTGCCTAACCAAGGCTGAAGAACCTAGTCTGCCCTACTATTTACCCATAGCTGGAGGGAGAATAATTGGATTCATACCTTTCCCAAGAGTGTTAGTGCTATGTGAAATGCAATCCGTCTCGTCCAGGATTTGAACTCGTGTCACCGTGTCCATTTCCAACGACGATAACCATTACACCACAGGCACCTCCTTCTGATTAGCTAGTACAGTTATTATTTACTGAACTTTGCTTAATCTCTTAACTTATGCCAAAAGACTTTTCAACGACTTGATAAGACTTTTCTCAAGAATGAACTCTTTAAGCATTCTTGGTATTTCTGTATTCCTTCCATTAAGTTTGCTCAGGCGATAAATATGTTTTTGTTATTTTGTGGCTTAAGTGAAGTGGGTAGTTGTAACATAGCCTCAAGAATGCAATGGATGAAAGAACTTTAACAAACAATAAATTACAGGAATATAGAAAAACTGAAAACAAATGATAATTGTGACTTTAATGTTTTTTGTTGTGTCTATTATGGTGGAGAGAGAAAGTCATTAGTTTGCAATTATTTTAGTGTTGGAAGCAACTTTCTGTAACAGTTCTTTGAGGGTATAGGTACTTGTATGTGAAGAAAAGGAAATTATTCACTCAAATATTTTGTCGTTCTTTCTTTCTTTTGGTAGTTCTCATTTCTTATGCTTCTTGGGGGTCTGGTAGTCGCATAAGTTCTTTTCTTCAACCTTGCTTTCTCTTCTCTCTCTTCTTCCTTCTGACTTTCTTAAAATTATCAGTCCTTTTTTATATCCTTAGAAATCTAAGTTCTTTGTGAAGTTAAATTGGTTAATTCCTATCCCTAAGGAGTCAGGTGGTGTGTCTGTTAATTGTAGGAATTTTTGAATCAGAGTCTGCTATGGATTAGTCTGACTTAAGTCTATTTTGAGAACTTACGAATTCTGTTTGTTTTTTTACTGATAGAAGATTTTTGGAAAAAGACTTTTTTTTTTACTTAAAACAATTACATTTTTTGTTAATTGAATTACCATGACCAGAAAATCCAGCGAACACTTACACACATACGCACTGGACAGCTGTTTTAACCTTATTCGGTCTCATCAGCAGTGTATACCATGATCTCCACCACTGGAGATCGAACCAGCAACCACAGATAGCTGTGCTGAAACTCTACAACTGAGCCACCAGTTCATATCGCACACAAGTGACACCAAATCAACTAGTCATGGTAATTGCACAGCCAATTATGTATAGTATATTGTGCGTAAGTGTTCGTCGGATTTTCTGGTCATGGTAATTCAAATTACAATATGATTCCTCTACTTAAAAAGGAAAATGTTGAATTACATTTTTGTTGTGAATTGTTTTACAAGAAAATATTAAACCATAATATATATTTCCTCTACTACAACTCCTTTTGGGGGGATGTCCTCGTGGTGTAATGGTTAAAATGATGGACTGCGGAATAGTAGTAAGCAAGTTCGAGCTCCAGTCGTGCTATTCACTTTTGGCAAATACCCTTGGGAAGATATGAACCCTCTTATCCACCCAGGTATGGGTTAAATAGTACTACTACCGTTCTTCTTGAAACATGGATTTGGCATTAAATAATCTACAAAGTTTGATATGCCATTTAACAAAGAAACCAAACCAAACAAAACTATAACTCCTTTTGTTCTAGTTTGCTGCATTCACTTATCAAATGATTAACTGTCTCATCTCAGTTTCCATATAACCAACACTTGCTATTCTGTAATGTATTATAAATTCTTTGCTTTCACATAATTGGTCCTTATGGCATTGTTTTGTACTACTATTTGAATAGATTCAGTGTCTGTCTTCAGGTTTCCCTTTCGTAGCCATGTCTTGGTCTTCTTATGTGCAATCTTGGCAGTTTGTCACTAAAAGTATCCATACAATTGTTTTTCTCATTTTCTCTAATTTTTGTTGTTTTTCTGTTTTTAATGCTGTCACTGTCGTAATTTGTCTTCTCTGATCTTTTTAGTGTACTTCTCAAGCCCTTGTATTGATTCATCTACACATTTGCCCTTTTTAGTGTACTTCACAAGTCCTTATATTGATCCATCTACACAATTGCCCTTTTTAGTGTACTTCTCAAGTCCTTGTATTGATCCATCTGAACAATTGCCCTTTTTAGTGTACTCCTCAAGTCCTTTTATTGATCCATCTACACAATTGCCCTTTTTAGTGTACATCTCTAGTCCTTATATTGATCCATCTACACAATTGCCCTTTTTAGTGTACTTCTCAAGTCCTTATATTGATCCATCTACACAATTGCCCTTTTTAGTGTACTTCTCAAGTCCTTATATTGATCCATCTACACAATTGCCCTTTTTAGTGTACTTCTCAAGTCCTTGTATTGATCCATCTACACAATTGCCCTTTTTAGTGTACTTCTCAAGTCCTTGTATTGATCCATCTACACAATTGCCCTTTTTAGTGTACTTCTGAAGTCCTTTTATTGATCCATCTACACAATTGCCCTTTTTAGTGTACATCTCAAGTCCTTATATTGATCCATCTATACAATTGCCCTTTTAGTGTACTTCTCAAGTCCTTATATTGAACCGTCTACATAGTTGCTCTTTTTAGTGTACTTCTCAAGTCCTCATATTGATCCATCTACACAATTGCCCTTTTTAGTGTACTTCTGAAGTCCTTGTATTGATCAATCTACACAATTGCCCTTTTTAGTGTACTTCTCATGTCCTTGTATTGATCCATCTACACAATTGCTCTTTTTAGTGTACTTCTCAAGTCCTCATATTGATCCATCTACACAATTGCCCTTTTTAGTCTACTTCTGAAGTCCTTGTATTGATCAATCTACACAATTGCCCTTTTTAGTGTACTTCTCAAGTCCTCATATTGATCCATCTACACAATTGCCCTTTTTAGTGTACTTCTGAAGTCCTTGTATTGATCAATCTACACAATTGCCCTTTTTAGTGTACTTCTCATGTCCTTGTATTGATCCATCTACACAATTGCCCTTTTTAGTGTACTTCTCAAGTCCTCATATTGATCCATCTACACAATTGCCCTTTTTAGTCTACTTCTGAAGTCCTTGTATTGATCAATCTACACAATTGCCCTTTTTAGTGTACTTCTCAAGTCCTTATATTGATCCATCTACACAATTGCCCTTTTTAGTGTACTTCTCAAGTCCTTGTATTGATCCATCTATACAATTGCCCTTTTTAGTGTACTTCTCAAGCCCTTGTATTAATCCATCTACAGAAATTGCCCTTTTTAGTGTACTTCTCAAGTCCTTATATTGATCCATCTACACAATTGCCCTTTTTAGTGTACTTCTCATGTCCTTATATTGATCCATCTACACAATTGCCCTTTTTAGTGTAATTCTGAAGTCATTATATTGATCGATCTACACAATTGCCCTTTTTAGTGTACTTCTCAAGTCCTTGTATTGATCCATCTACGCAATTGCTCTTTTTAGTGTAATTCTCAAGTCCTTATATTGAACCGTCTACACAGTTGCTCTTTTTAGTGTACTTCTCAAGTCCTTGTATTGATCCATCTACACAATTGCTCTTTTTAGTGTAATTCTCAAGTCCTTATATTGATCCATCTATACAATTGCCCTTTTTAGTGTACTTCTCAAGCCCTTATATTGATCCATCTATACAATTGCCCTTTTTAGTGTACTTCTCAAGTCCTTATATTGAACCGTCTACATAGTTGCTCTTTTTAGTGTACTTCTCAAGTCCTCATATTGATCCATCTACACAATTGCCCTTTTTAGTGTACTTCTGAAGTCCTTGTATTGATCAATCTACACAATTGCCCTTTTTAGTGTACTTCTCATGTCCTTGTATTGATCCATATACACAATTGCCCTTTTTAGTGTACTTCTCAAGTCCTTGTATTGATCCATCTGCACAATTGCCCTTTTTAGTGTACTTCTCAAGTCCTTATATTGAACCGTCTACACAGTTGCTCTTTTTAGTGTACTTCTCAAGTCCTTATATTGATCCATCTACGCAATTGCGCTTTTTAGTGTACTTCTCAAGTCCTTATATTGAACCGTCTACACAGTTGCTCTTTTTAGTGTACTTCTCAAGTCCTTATATTGATCAATCTACACAATTGCCCTTTTTAGTGTACATCTCAAGTCCTTGTATTGATCCATCTACACAATTGCCCTTTTTAGTGTACATCTCAAGTCCTTATAATGATCCATCTACACAATTGCCCTTTTTAGTGTACTTCTCAAGTCCTTATATTGAACCGTCTACATAGTTGCTCTTTTTAGTGTACATCTCAAGTCCTTATATTGATCCATCTACACATTTGCCCTTTTTAGTGTACTTCTGAAGTCCTTGTATTGATCAATCTACGCAATTGCCCTTTTTAGTGTACTTCTCAAGTCCTTGTATTGATCCATCTACACAATTGCCCTTTTTAGTGTACTTCGGAAGTCCTTTTATTGATCCATCTACACAATTGCCCTTTTTAGTGTACATCTCAAGTCCTTATATTGATCCATCTACACAATTGCCCTTTTAGTGTACTTCTCAAGTCCTTATATTGAACCGTCTACATAGTTGCTCTTTTTAGTGTACTTCTCATGTCCTCATATTGATCCATCTACACAATTGCCCTTTTTAGTGTACTTCTCAAGTCCTCATATTGATCCATCAACACAATTGCCCTTTTTAGTGTACTTCTGAAGTCCTTGTATTGATCAATCTACACAATTGCCCTTTTTAGTGTACTTCTCATGTCCTTGTATTGATCCATCTACACAATTGCCCTTTTTAGTGTACTTCTCAAGTCCTCATATTGATCCATCTACACAATTGCCCTTTTTAGTCTACTTCTGAAGTCCTTGTATTGATCCATCTACACAATTGCCCTTTTTAGTGTACTTCTCAAGTCCTTATATTGATCCATCTACACAATTGCCCTTTTTAGTGTACTTCTCAAGTCCTTATATTGATCCATCTACACAATTGCCCTTTTTAGTGTACTTCTCAAGTCCTTGTATTGATCCATCTACACAATTGCCCTTTTTAGTGTACTTCTCAAGTCCTTGTATTGATCCATCTACACAATTGCCCTTTTTAGTGTACTTCTGAAGTCCTTTTATTGATCCATCTACACAATTGCCCTTTTTAGTGTACATCTCAAGTCCTTATATTGATCCATCTACACAATTGCCCTTTTAGTGTACTTCTCAAGTCCTTATATTGAACCGTCTACATAGTTGCTCTTTTTAGTGTACTTCTCAAGTCCTCATATTGATCCATCTACACAATTGCCCTTTTTAGTGTACTTCTGAAGTCCTTGTATTGATCAATCTACACAATTGCCCTTTTTAGTGTACTTCTCATGTCCTTGTATTGATCCATCTACACAATTGCTCTTTTTAGTGTACTTCTCAAGTCCTCATATTGATCCATCTACACAATTGCCCTTTTTAGTCTACTTCTGAAGTCCTTGTATTGATCAATCTACACAATTGCCCTTTTTAGTGTACTTCTCAAGTCCTCATATTGATCCATCTACACAATTGCCCTTTTTAGTGTACTTCTGAAGTCCTTGTATTGATCAATCTACACAATTGCCCTTTTTAGTGTACTTCTCATGTCCTTGTATTGATCCATCTACACAATTGCCCTTTTTAGTGTACTTCTCAAGTCCTCATATTGATCCATCTACACAATTGCCCTTTTTAGTCTACTTCTGAAGTCCTTGTATTGATCAATCTACACAATTGCCCTTTTTAGTGTACTTCTCAAGTCCTTATATTGATCCATCTACACAATTGCCCTTTTTAGTGTACTTCTCAAGTCCTTGTATTGATCCATCTATACAATTGCCCTTTTTAGTGTACTTCTCAAGCCCTTGTATTAATCCATCTACACAATTGCCCTTTTTAGTGTACTTCTCAAGTCCTTATATTGATCCATCTACACAATTGCCCTTTTTAGTGTACTTCTCATGTCCTTATATTGATCCATCTACACAATTGCCCTTTTTAGTGTAATTCTGAAGTCATTATATTGATCGATCTACACAATTGCCCTTTTTAGTGTACTTCTCAAGTCCTTGTATTGATCCATCTACGCAATTGCTCTTTTTAGTGTAATTCTCAAGTCCTTATATTGAACCGTCTACACAGTTGCTCTTTTTAGTGTACTTCTCAAGTCCTTGTATTGATCCATCTACACAATTGCTCTTTTTAGTGTAATTCTCAAGTCCTTATATTGATCCATCTATACAATTGCCCTTTTTAGTGTACTTCTCAAGCCCTTATATTGATCCATCTATACAATTGCCCTTTTTAGTGTACTTCTCAAGTCCTTATATTGAACCGTCTACATAGTTGCTCTTTTTAGTGTACTTCTCAAGTCCTCATATTGATCCATCTACACAATTGCCCTTTTTAGTGTACTTCTGAAGTCCTTGTATTGATCAATCTACACAATTGCCCTTTTTAGTGTACTTCTCATGTCCTTGTATTGATCCATCTGCACAATTGCCCTTTTTAGTGTACTTCTCAAGTCCTTGTATTGATCCATCTGCACAATTGCCCTTTTTAGTGTACTTCTCAAGTCCTTATATTGAACCGTCTACACAGTTGCTCTTTTTAGTGTACTTCTCAAGTCCTTATATTGATCCATCTACGCAATTGCTCTTTTTAGTGTACTTCTCAAGTCCTTATATTGATTCATCTACACAATTGCCCTTTTTAGTGTACATCTCAAGTCCTTGTATTGATCCATCTACACAATTGCCCTTTTTAGTGTACATCTCAAGTCCTTATAATGATCCATCTACACAATTGCCCTTTTTAGTGTACTTCTCAAGTCCTTATATTGAACCGTCTACATAGTTGCTCTTTTTAGTGTACATCTCAAGTCCTTATATTGATCCATCTACACATTTGCCCTTTTTAGTGTACTTCTGAAGTCCTTGTATTGATCAATCTACGCAATTGCCCTTTTTAGTGTACTTCTCAAGTCCTTGTATTGATCCATCTACACAATTGCCCTTTTTAGTGTACTTCGGAAGTCCTTTTATTGATCCATCTACACAATTGCCCTTTTTAGTGTACATCTCAAGTCCTTATATTGATCCATCTACACAATTGCCCTTTTAGTGTACTTCTCAAGTCCTTATATTGAACCGTCTACATAGTTGCTCTTTTTAGTGTACTTCTCATGTCCTCATATTGATCCATCTACACAATTGCCCTTTTTAGTGTACTTCTGAAGTCCTTGTATTGATCAATCTACACAATTGCCCTTTTTAGTGTACTTCTCATGTCCTTGTATTGATCCATCTACACAATTGCTCTTTTTAGTGTACTTCTCAAGTCCTCATATTGATCCATCTACACAATTGCCCTTTTTAGTCTACTTCTGAAGTCCTTGTATTGATCAATCTACACAATTGCCCTTTTTAGTGTACTTCTCAAGTCCTCATATTGATCCATCAACACAATTGCCCTTTTTAGTGTACTTCTGAAGTCCTTGTATTGATCAATCTACACAATTGCCCTTTTTAGTGTACTTCTCATGTCCTTGTATTGATCCATCTACACAATTGCCCTTTTTAGTGTACTTCTCAAGTCCTCATATTGATCCATCTACACAATTGCCCTTTTTAGTCTACTTCTGAAGTCCTTGTATTGATCAATCTACACAATTGCCCTTTTTAGTGTACTTCTCAAGTCCTTATATTGATCCATCTACACAATTGCCCTTTTTAGTGTACTTCTCATGTCCTTGTATTGATCCATCTACACAATAGCCCTTTTTAGTGTACTTCTGAAGTCCTTGTATTGATCCATCTACACAATTGCCCTTTTTAGTGTACTTCTCAAGTCCTTATATTGATCCATCTACGCAATTGCGCTTTTTAGTGTACTTCTCAAGTCCTTATATTGATCCATCTACACAATTGCCCTTTTTAGTGTACTTCTCAAGTCCTTGTATTGATCAATCTACACAATTGCCCTTTTTAGTGTACATCTCAAGTCCTTATATTGATCCATCTACACAATTGCCCTTTTTAGTGTACATCTCAAGTCCTTATAATGATCCATCTACACAATTGCCCTTTTTAGTGTACTTCTCAAGTCCTTATATTGAACCGTCTACATAGTTGCTCTTTTTAGTGTACTTCTCAAGTCCTTGTATTGATCCATCTACGCAATTGCTCTTTTTAGTGTACATCTCAAGTCCTTATATTGATCCATCTACACAATTGCCCTTTTTAGTGTACTTCTCATGTCCTTATATTGATCCATCTACACAATTGCCCTTTTTAGTGTAATTCTGAAGTCATTATATTGATCGATCTACACAATTGCCCTTTTTAGTGTACTTCTCAAGTCCTTGTATTGATCCATCTACGCAATTGCTCTTTTTAGTGTAATTCTCAAGTCCTTATATTGAACCGTCTACACAGTTGCTCTTTTTAGTGTACTTCTCAAGTCCTTGTATTGATCCATCTACACAATTGCTCTTTTTAGTGTAATTCTCAAGTCCTTATATTGATCCATCTATACAATTGCCCTTTTTAGTGTACTTCTCAAGCCCTTATATTGATCCATCTATACAATTGCCCTTTTTAGTGTACTTCTCAAGTCCTTATATTGAACCGTCTACATAGTTGCTCTTTTTAGTGTACTTCTCAAGTCCTCATATTGATCCATCTACACAATTGCCCTTTTTAGTGTACTTCTGAAGTCCTTGTATTGATCAATCTACACAATTGCCCTTTTTAGTGTACTTCTCATGTCCTTGTATTGATCCATATACACAATTGCCCTTTTTAGTGTACTTCTCAAGTCCTTGTATTGATCCATCTGCACAATTGCCCTTTTTAGTGTACTTCTCAAGTCCTTATATTGAACCGTCTACACAGTTGCTCTTTTTAGTGTACTTCTCAAGTCCTTATATTGATTCATCTACACAATTGCCCTTTTTAGTGTACTTCTCAAGTCCTTGTATTGATCAATCTACACAATTGCCCTTTTTAGTGTACATCTCAAGTCCTTATAATGATCCATCTACACAATTGCCCTTTTTAGTGTACTTCTCAAGTCCTTGTATTGATCCATCTACACAATTGCCCTTTTTAGTGTACATCTCAAGTCCTTATAATGATCCATCTACACAATTGCCCTTTTTAGTGTACTTCTCAAGTCCTTATATTGAACCGTCTACATAGTTGCTCTTTTTAGTGTACATCTCAAGTCCTTATATTGATCCATCTACACATTTGCCCTTTTTAGTGTACTTCTGAAGTCCTTGTATTGATCAATCTACGCAATTGCCCTTTTTAGTGTACTTCTCAAGTCCTTGTATTGATCCATCTACACAATTGCCCTTTTTAGTGTACTTCGGAAGTCCTTTTATTGATCCATCTACACAATTGCCCTTTTTAGTGTACATCTCAAGTCCTTATATTGATCCATCTACACAATTGCCCTTTTAGTGTACTTCTCAAGTCCTTATATTGAACCGTCTACATAGTTGCTCTTTTTAGTGTACTTCTCATGTCCTCATATTGATCCATCTACACAATTGCCCTTTTTAGTGTACTTCTCAAGTCCTTGTATTGATCAATCTACACAATTGCCCTTTTTAGTGTACTTCTCATGTCCTTGTATTGATCCATCTACACAATTGCCCTTTTTAGTGTACATCTCAAGTCCTTATAATGATCCATCTACACAATTGCCCTTTTTAGTCTACTTCTGAAGTCCTTGTATTGATCAATCTACACAATTGCCCTTTTTAGTGTACTTCTCAAGTCCTCATATTGATCCATCAACACAATTGCCCTTTTTAGTGTACTTCTGAAGTCCTTGTATTGATCAATCTACACAATTGCCCTTTTTAGTGTACTTCTCATGTCCTTGTATTGATCCATCTACACAATTGCCCTTTTTAGTGTACTTCTCAAGTCCTCATATTGATCCATCTACACAATTGCCCTTTTTAGTCTACTTCTGAAGTCCTTGTATTGATCAATCTACACAATTGCCCTTTTTAGTGTACTTCTCAAGTCCTTATATTGATCCATCTACACAATTGCCCTTTTTAGTGTACTTCTCATGTCCTTGTATTGATCCATCTACACAATAGCCCTTTTTAGTGTACTTCTGAAGTCCTTGTATTGATCCATCTACACAATTGCCCTTTTTAGTGTACTTCTCAAGTCCTTATATTGATCCATCTACGCAATTGCGCTTTTTAGTGTACTTCTCAAGTCCTTATATTGATCCATCTACACAATTGCCCTTTTTAGTGTACTTCTCAAGTCCTTGTATTGATCAATCTACACAATTGCCCTTTTTAGTGTACATCTCAAGTCCTTATATTGATCCATCTACACAATTGCCCTTTTTAGTGTACATCTCAAGTCCTTATAATGATCCATCTACACAATTGCCCTTTTTAGTGTACTTCTCAAGTCCTTATATTGAACCGTCTACATAGTTGCTCTTTTTAGTGTACATCTCAAGTCCTTATATTGATCCATCTACACATTTGCCCTTTTTAGTGTACTTCTGAAGTCCTTGTATTGATCAATCTACGCAATTGCCCTTTTTAGTGTACTTCTCAAGTCCTTATATTGAACCGTCTACATAGTTGCTCTTTTTAGTGTACATCTCAAGTCCTTATATTGATCCATCTACACATTTGCCCTTTTTAGTGTACTTCTGAAGTCCTTGTATTGATCATTCTACGCAATTGCCCTTTTTAGTGTAATTCTGAAGTCATTATATTGATCGATCTACACAATTGCCCTTTTTAGTGTACTTCTCAAGTCCTTGTATTGATCCATCTACGCAATTGCTCTTTTTAGTGTAATTCTCAAGTCCTTATATTGAACCGTCTACACAGTTGCTCTTTTTAGTGTACTTCTCAAGTCCTTGTATTGATCCATCTACACAATTGCTCTTTTTAGTGTAATTCTCAAGTCCTAATATTGATCCATCTACACAATTGCCCTTTTTAGTGTACTTCTGAAGTCCTTATATTGATCCATCTATACAATTGCCCTTTTTAGTGTACTTCTCAAGCCCTTTTATTGATCCATCTACACAATTGCCCTTTTTAGTGTACTTCTGAAGTCCTTATATTGAACCGTCTACATAGTTGCTCTTTTTAGTGTACTTCTCAAGTCCTCATATTGATCCATCTACACAATTGCCCTTTTTAGTGTACTTCTGAAGTCCTTGTATTGATCAATCTACACAATTGCCCTTTTTAGTGTACTTCTCAAGTCCTTATATTGATCCGTCTACACAATTGCTCTTTTTAGTGTACTTCTCATGTCTTTGTATTGATCCATCTACACAATTGCTCTTTTTAGTCTACTTCTGAAGTCCTTATAATGATCCATCTACACAATTGCTCTTTTTAGTCTACTTCTCAAGTCCTTATATTGATCCATCTACACAATTGCCCTTTTTAGTCTACTTCTGAAGTCCTTATATTGATCCATCTACACAATTGCCCTTTTTAGTCTACTTCTGAAGTCCTTATATTGATCCATCTACACAATTGCCCTTTTTAGTGTACTTCTGAAGTCCTTGTATTGATCAATCTACACAATTGCCCTTTTTAGTGTACTTCTCATGTCCTTGTATTGATCCATCTACACCATTGCCCTTTTTAGTGTACTTCTCAAGTCCTTATATTGATCCATCTACACAATTGCCCTTTTTAGTCTACTTCTGAAGTCCTTGTATTGATCAATCTACACAATTGCCCTTTTTAGTGTACATCTCAAGTCCTTATATTGATCCATCTACACAATTGCCCTTTTTAGTGTACTTCTCAAGTCCTTATATTGATCCATCTATACAATTGCCCTTTTTAGTGTACTTCTCAAGCCCTTGTATTGATCCATCTACACAATTGCCCTTTTTAGTGTAATTCTCAAGCCCTTGTATTAATCCATCTACACAATTGCCCTTTTTAGTGTACTTCTCAAGTCCTTGTATTGATCCATCTATACAATTGCCCTTTTTAGTGTACTTCTCATGTCCTTATATTGATCCATCTACACAATAGCCCTTTTTAGTGTACTTCTGAAGTCCTTGTATTGATCCATCTACACAATTGCCCTTTTTAGTGTAATTCTGAAGTCCTTATATTGATCCGTCTACACAATTGCCCTTTTTAGTGTACTTCTCAAGTCCTTGTATTGATCAATCTACACAATTGCCCTTTTTAGTGTAATTCTCAAGTCCTTATATTGAACCGTCTACACAGTTGCTCTTTTTAGTGTACTTCTCATGTCCTTATATTGATCGATCTACACAGTTGCTCTTTTTAGTGTACTTCTCAAGTCCTTATATTGATCCATCTACACAATAGCCCTTTTTAGTGTACTTCTGAAGTCCTTGTATTGATCCATCTACACAATTGCCCTTTTTAGTGTACTTCTCAAGTCCTTATATTGAACCGTCTACACAGTTGCTCTTTTTAGTGTACTTCTCAAGTCCTTATATTGATCCATCTACACAATAGCCCTTTTTAGTGTACTTCTGAAGTCCTTGTATTGATCCATCTACACAATTGCCCTTTTTAGTGTAATTCTCAAGTCCTTATATTGATCCGTCTACACAATTGCCCTTTTTAGTGTACTTCTCAAGTCCTTGTATTGATCCATCTACACAATTGGTCTTTTTAGTGTACTTCTCAAATCCTTATATTGATCCATTTACACAATTGCCCTTTTTAGTGTACTTCTCAAGTCCTTGTATTGATCCATCTACACAATTGCCCTTTTTAGTGTACTTCTGAAGTCCTTATATTGGTCCATCTATACAATTGCCCTTTTTAGTGTACTTCTCAAGCCCTTGTATTGATCCGTCTACACAATTGCCCTTTTTAGTGTAATTCTGAAGTCATTATATTGATCCATCTACACAATTGCCCTTTTTAGTGTACTTCTCAAGTCCTTATAATGATCCATCTACGCAATTGCGCTTTTTAGTGTACTTCTCAAGTCCTTATATTGATCCATCTACACAATTGCCCTTTTTAGTGTACATCTCAAGTCCTTATATTGATCCATCTACACAATTGCCCTTTTTAGTGTACATCTCAAGTCCTTATATTGATCCATCTACACAATTGCCAATGATAGTAAGTCCTCTCCTCTGTATTTTCTTGTCACCTAGTCTGTGTCATCTCTGAGATGCAATGTCCTATGCATAATCAGTAATTTCCTTGTCTTTTAGTCAATTTGTCTGAGTTCTTTTGTTGTCTATTTCAAGAATGGTCCAGAGGGCATTGTCCAGTTATTTATTCCTTAAATGAGAATTCTGTGGCAGAGATTCTGAGTGACTGCCACTCTGCTCAGATCTCCAACACCCTTCTCAGTATACTGGGTGATCTGAACAATGCTGTAGTTTGAATGATCTTAATTCATTCTCTGATTTCCAACTCTTCCATCCCTCTTACTAAAAGCCTTTGGAGACCATTCCAAGCATACCAATTACAATTGGTATCACCATTAATCACATGTTCCATAGCTTTTTAGTTCTCCATCAAAATACAAGTACTTGTCTTGGTTTTTGTTTTCTTTGATTTTCAATCTGTAGTCGACTGAGAGAGCAAAGTCCACTATATAGCAGGTTCTCTTTCTTTTGTTAAATATTTTTATTATTATTAGTAGTATTTTTGACACCCACTGCTTCTGATTTTTGTAGAATGGTGATCTGAGAATTGCAATAAAAAAGCAATCAATAAATGATATTATTATTATTATTATTATTATTATTATGTTCAACATCCACTGCTTCTGATTTTGTAGAATGTTGATCTGAGAATTGCAATAAAAAAGCAACCAAAAATTATTATTATTATTATTTTTGACCCTACCCACTGCTACTTACTTTTGTATCATGATGATCTGAGAGTTGCAATAAAAAAGCAACCAAAAATTATTATTATTTTTGACCCCGGCTAGTTTTGTCTCAAGTAACATTTTGGTTCTCCTGAGATATTCTTTCTTGATTTTTTCTTTCACCTCCACTTGTTTGATGGTGACAGCTTCCAAGATGCCCAAGTATTTGTAGGTTTCCTTTTCTCTGAGTGTTCTAATCTTATCTTGATTCGGCAATTCCATTCTATCCATCAGGGGTTGTTTGCCACTTTTCATTACTAACATGGCACATTTTTCTATGCCAAATTCCATCCCTTTGTCTTGACTGTATATTCTGAGTGTATTAGAGTTTCCAGTTCTTTTTCATTTTTTGCGAATAGTTCAATGTCATCCATGTACATTAGGTGATTGATTTTTTCCTGCAATCTACTAAGTTTGTATCTGACAGTGCATTTTCTGAGTATGTGGTCAAGTGGCATCATGGCAACTATGAATAGTAATGGTGATAGTGTATCTCCTTGAAATATGCCTCTTTGGAACTTTGCTTCAGCTAAGCTTTTCCCTCTTGCTGTCAATTCCACTTTCCAGGTCTTCATGGTTTTCTAAAAAAAGTTTATGACTTCATCTGATATTTTCTACATTTTGATGCAGTTTATTATCCAGCTTTGTGAGACCATATAATATGCCTTTTTGTTGTCAATCTAAGCCATAGCTAGATTTTTCTGTCTGGTCTTGCTCTCATTTAGGATGTGCTGGTCTATGTAAAGTAACTCTGCTGTACCTCTGGATCCTTTGCGGCATCCTTTCTGTTCCTTGAGGAACAATCCATGGTTTGTTAGTGAGTAGTAAATCTCTTCCCTTATTTGTGCTGTTAATATTTTCCATATCATCAGTAGATAGGTTATGGGTCTGTAGTTGTTTGGGGCGGTTCCCTTGAGGGGGTCCTTCTGGATCAATGTGGTCTTTCCTTTGGTCATCTATTTGGTTACATGCGCTCCTTGTAGGCATCTGTTCATTTTTAGTGCTAGTCTGTCATGAATTTCTTGAACCAGAATCCATATATTCCATCATGGCTTAGCGTTTTCTGATTTGATATATTTTTTAGTGATGTTTTGAGTAAATCGATGTGTATTTCCACTTTTGGGCCTTCTTCAAGCCCTTCTAATTCTTTTGTGATATTGCTTATCCATTTGGCTTTTTTTATGTTCTCTTGGTTACCACATTTTAGTCCAAAATTGTTTGGTTTCTCTTGCATCTGGTTTATCATTATTTGTATTATTATTATTTTCAACCTCCACTACTTCTTATAGTTGTAGAATGATAATCTACGAGTTTCAATAAATAACCAATCAAAAATTGATATTATTATTATTATCAATTATTTATTAAAAATTTTTTTTTAACCTCCACTGTTTCTTATTGTTGTAGAATGATGGCCTGAGAGTTGCAATAAAAAAGCAACCAAAAATTATTATTATTTTCGACCCCCCACTATTTCTTCTTATTTTAGAATGATGATCTGGGAGTTTCAATAAAAAAGCAAACAAAAATTGATATTATTATTACTATAATAATAATAATAATAATAATAATTATTATTATTATTGCTAATGATGATCTGAGTGTTACAATAAAAATGCAACCAAAAATTATCATTATTATTATTATTTTCAACCCTCACTGCTTCTTGTAGAATGATGATCTAAGAGTTGCAATAAAATAGCAACCATAAATTATTATTATTATTATTATTATTATTATTATTATTATTATTATTATTATTATTATTATTATTATTATTTTCAACTGCCACTGCTTTTTATTGTTTTAGAATAATGTTCTAAGAGTTGAAATCAAAAAACAATGAAAAATTATTATTATTATTATCATTATTATTATTGCTATTATTTTTGACCCCCACTGCTTCTTATTGTTGTAAAATCATGTTGTAAGATTTGAAATAACAAAGCAACCAAAAATCAAATGATTAAAAAAAAATTCTAGACCAAATCTTAATGAAATAATGATAAAAACTGGATCTTTATTGCATGGAATATTAGGTAAATTCAAATTGAATTCTAACCATATTAATTTTACCTTTAGATTCAAACTAAAATTTAGCAAAAATATTTGAAGTATGGGAACAGATTTAAAACTATGATGCACCAAATTGTATGCCAATCGCAGGTAAAACAGAGAATTATATCTATACAACTAACATATATTATTTTCTTAAACCTACTAAAAAGAGGAAATAGAGAAAAAAAAAAAGCAGAAAAACAAATAACATCAACCTTCTTTTATACAATAAGATGTATCTTAAACATCTGCAGCAATATTACACTGGGTTAATAAAAAAAATGATATCAATAACTATGGCTGTACTTATGGGTCACATTATATAAAGGGATGAAATATATCACTGATTTTTTAGCTTCAAAAAGTTGTTTGTTGCATAACTATTATCATTTGTTTGTTATGCCTTCTTTTTACTATCTTTTTATATCAACATTAGAAAAAAAGATTATCATTATTATTATTTGTTATACTTCCTTAGGCAACTCTCTTTTTTACTATATTCTCGCATCAACCCTACCCTATCAACTGGGGCTGTAGAACATGCTGGCTGCACTTCTGTAGAGGGGTAAGACTTCCCTTCGAATGAGTGTACTTGGTAGGACACTAAACTATATCCAATGATGAGGCTCCAGTTCTGGAGCTTTGGGGAATATGGAGTACTCCTTCATTACTATTACTCCCAGGTTCACTCTCACCAAGATTGGTAGTACTTGTTAGGGTCTGATCTATGGGTCAAATAGAGCAATTCAATCATTTACTAAGGATTATTATTATTTGCTATTTGAAACCATAGTTCTATGCTCAGATTGATTATATTACATAGGAATACTTGATAAATTGAATTACTAATGTTAAATAATGATACTTGAAACAAATAATTGATATTAAACAGAATTATTAGTGTTAGATAGAAATACTTGTAACCATTTAACTATGTGCAAACAAATGATCTTTAACGACTGGCTTGAAAATAAAGTTACCAACGAACTATTTGCTTAAAAATTATATATATAAAAACAGGATTCAGTACTAAATAACCCATAAGGGTTGATATGTCATAAAACACCAACCAGCCAACTAACCTTCACATCAACCTTAGAAAAAATTATTGTCATTTGTTATGTCTCCTTGGGCATTTTCTCTTTTTACTCTTTTATCATATCAGCCTTAGAGAAAAAAATTATTGTTTTGAGTCATGAATAATTTCTAGTTTAATAAAATATAATTTATTATCAATAATTCAACAATGAATTTATTTCAACTGATAGTATATTATTTTGAATCATCTCTTGCTATTCATCAGCTACTTTGTTGGTTCCTCTCAAGTAAAATTCTGCTCAAGAAGTTTTCTGCAAATATTTTCACCTGATCTTCTTGAGAAATTTTTTTCTCATTCAGATGTGATGGAATGCCCTGGTTCTGCAATGCATCTGCTCACTGTATTACATGTCCCCACACTGTGTTTGTTGCACAGTGCTTGGGTGGTGTCACAAAAGACAAAGAAAAAAAAAAAGAAAAGTTGAACCCAAGGTTCGAGGACTGGACTTGCTCACAGATGGAGGGGTATGTGTTACTTTGAACCTTCCTTTGGCTCTATTCCCCACTTTTATTCATCCAGAACGAATTCTACTTGGCCAAACCCTACAGATAACTCAAGCTCTAGGGACACCAGCAGACTCAGAGAACATCTCTGACTTCAGCCACTTTCCCCTGACCAACTGACTCGAGCAGATTCCTATGACTAACTAACTGTACTCAGACTCACACTCCTTTTCATATCTCTGACTATACCTGTAAGGGAGAATATTTCCTTCTTTCAGGCCTTGAGCCACTCATTGACTGGACATAAAAATATTACCAAACTGTACATGTCCAGGGCACCATAAAAAGTGTGATAATGTTATATAACATATGACATGGATTTTCAATTTATTCCTAGTGACCCCGTGTGCTTTGACAAGCTGTCACGCTGTGATGAATAAACAGAAATATGAGAGCACATCAGGGCACTCGGGTACAACAGGTGTGTAACCGGAAGGAGACCATGTGATGAGAATGACGCGGTCAGATTTAGACAGAGTGCAGAGAATCACAGTCGAGCAAGGGACACACAGCCGGTCAGAGGTGTCTCGGCTTGCAAGGGGGTGCAAGCGTTGGTACCCCCTCGCTCCCAGAAGAAGATATGGGAAGAAGAAGTCCTCTCTCTGAGTATATATCTCTCCATCTATCTCTCAACTCACAACAAAAAGTGAGCCCCTTTTAGAGAATAAAATGAGAATATATTTTTATAAGAAAGTGTTTCGTTCGTATCTGTACTGTTATTATTGAGATCACCAAATCGGCGATACAATAATAATGAAATTAAAGTCTTTTAAGTTGCAGCTCAGCCTTATCTGACCGTCTCCACTTAGACTGGGAGAAGTGGATAAGTAGTTCATGTACAAAATATATATGGCCTTACACATACTCAACACACCCATGCAGATATGTCAAGGCCTCAATTTAGATATACACATATAAACACACACATAATGAAAGTGTTTCTGATGTAACGGTTACTGTCATGGGAAATGGATACAGTGCCACAAGTTCAAATTTTGGGTGAGGCTGTTTGTATTTCACATAGTGCTAATATCTTTGGGAAAGGCATGAATTCAGTTCTCCTCCCTCCAGCAATGGGTAAATAGTAGAGCAGACCGGGCTCTTTAACCTTGGTATAGCAACCAGTTTAGAAGAAAAACTTTGAATTCAGACCTGTTAAACTTCACTTAAAACTGATCATGTGTCACATCATACTTGTACGGAGAGGTAGTGTCACATATTGGCCCTCGGCCGTGCTGTCAATTAAGAGATGCACCTGTGTAAATAACAGGTGCATCCTGTCAAAGATATCGGGGTGTCACCTAGACCTGTGAACGGGTTGAATTCGGTGCAATTGCGATGCCCACAGGAAGCAGGTGGACGTCAAACAATTATATAACCAGGTGCCACAGACAACTTGAGTTAGTTGCAGTTCGAGTTGCAGTTCGAGGCAGTGAGAACCAGCTCCAGACAGAGGGCTTGTGGCCCTCAGTGACCCCCAGTTGAGCAGCCCAGCAGAATGAGAAAGAAGTGCTGCTATAGTCAGAGGAACTTGGGGTCAGTATGCTGCAGTCTGTTCCGTCTCCAACTCACCTCTCACATATAATCAATATCAACCCTATCGCAACCCTTTCGCAGCCCTTTCAAGAATAAAGTGTGAGAGGTATATTTTTCTAAAGAAGTGTGTTTGTTTGTCATTATTGTTGATTATGTTTCTGCATATATATGTATACGTATAGTTGTATTATGGCTATACAACAGTAAATATATATATATACACACATATATACACATAAATACATATATTCATACCTATGGTCACCTCAAAACCATACACATATGTACACACATGCATGCATATACATACATAAATTTCCCCACACCTACACATGTACCTAAGTTTATATACTATGACTCCAGAGGTCCATAGTATCACAGAGAGTATTTTGTAGAAAAAGATGGAAATCACTTGATGAAAGGCCTATGAATATGGTCAATGGGATAGGGTGGTTGGTTGGTTGATGGGTTTATGGCATATCAACCTTTGTAGGTTATTTAACGCCAAATCCATTTTTATGTAAATAATCAGTTCTATTTAAAACAATTCAGTTTAGCATAAGTACACAGTTTAATTGTCAAAAACGAGTTTTATTTCAAACTATTCAAGCAGTTATATGTAACAATTCAGTTAAGAGTAAATACAGTTTTAATGTCGAAAAACAGTTCTATTTCAAATAATTCAGTTAAGCATAAGCACACAGTTTAAATGCAAGTACAGTTTAATTGTCAAAAACATTTATTTCAAGCTATTCAGTTTACTCAAACAATTCAGTTTAGCATAAGTATGCTGTTAGTTCTATTTAACCCATAGATAGGGCCCTATCAGGTGCTACCACTCTGGGCCAGAGTGGACCTGGGAGCAATGGCAATGAAGGGGTACTCTGCATTCCCCAAAGCTCCAGCACTGCTGGAACCTCACCATCAGATTGTTTAGTGTCATATACAGGACACTCGTTGGGGGGGGGTCTTACCCCTCTGCAGAGGTGCAGTCAGTGTATTCTACAGCTCCAGCTGACTGGGGAAACAACGGGATTGAACAGACCAGTTTAAATTCAATATTTTATCCTGTATGACTCTTGCTGAATGTGACTTTGTGTTATCTTGTAAAAACACAATTTTTCTGTGACTTGCGAGTGCAGAGCATTGTCTTAAAAGATTTTCATGTATGTGTTACAATTGTTGAGAGTATAAGTCTGCATTGAATCTCTAATGGTAATTTTAAAAACTCAAAAAGAATAATACTGCAGTGATTCCACCATACACACACCATAACTTTTCTTCCATTTGGGGAAGGCTGCGGAGATTCATCCTTGTAAATCCAGTTCCTTTTGCATTGAACATTATTATAAAAAACCCATTTTTCGTCACCTGCAATGATATTTTTGAAGAACGGGTCATTTCTCTGCCTTGAAAGAAGACTTATTGCTATGTGTTAAGTCATGCCAGTTACCTCCCCTGATACTCTCGAGAAAAGAAAATGTTTTTCTTGGACCGGAAGGAAACAGACAGCCATACTTGTTTATGTGATAGGGGAACAAGGACTAGTGGGAAAAAGGCATCTATACTGAGTGTTGTAGTCTGAATTCTTTATATTTAACACTATGGATATGGGATATTCTTTATTCTTCTCACAAAGAGTATGAGGAACCCAAATTCCCAGCTTGCTCACTTTTCCTATCTTTTCCAAGTGGCAGCAGATTGTGAATTGGGATGCATTGAGGTCAAGTGCTAATTCTCAAGTACTTTTGTGTAAATTGCATTCTATCAATTTCTCTTAAAGTATCTTTATTGAGGTCTCAGGAACATCCTGGTCTGGGTTTATTTCTCACTAGAATGAGACTTTGAAAACTATTTTCAGACTTGGTGGTTAGTTATGATACTTGGGTCATAAACACTAAAAATTTTCTTAGCTGTTTCTGTCATGTTTTTGTAATTGTCAAACATCCAACAATATTACATATCGAATATGCACTATCATTGAGGGTTTTTGAACTATTGTCTTCATTTTTATTGTTATTTCCACAATGTTTCGGCCGATATGTCCTCTGGCCTTCTTCAGGTGTTTGTCGAAGTCGGGAACTTACACGGAACTTCGAACTACATCCTTTATTGAATCCACAGGGGTCGCCGGTTCTGATTCTAATAACATTAAGCTTTTAAGGAGACAATCATCTGGAGGTTGCAGATTCAATCCTGACTGCAGGCGAGTAACAATACCTAACACTTGTACCCGGTTATGGCTAATGGAAACAGAACGTGAAGACTATACTCCAAAAACCCTTAATAAAAAAAATCATCAAGTTTCGTCTCAGAAATTTAGACAACTAATACGCACTTTTAGTTTCACCATTTATAGGCATGAGATCATAGATCAAATTATAATGTGCACTCTTCCACTATCAAAATAAGAATGACTGATGAAGGCCCTATTTAATCAGGTAATTTCCGGATGTATTTAAAACATTGGAAGTTTGGAATACAGAGTTACAACTCGGTTTTAAAAAACTGATAATTATTTATGACTCAACCCAATATTTTTATTAGTCATGCCTCATTAGTCATCTCCCTTATTTACTATCTTCTCGTATAAACCTAAGAAAAATAATAAGACAGTAAAGAGAATCTTTACACAGAACATACAATATTAATACAAGATCTACTTACAGATCAAATTCTGTTTTATTGTTTATCCAATATGTTCTTTCAAATTCTTTTTCTTATTGTTATTTCTGAAATCATCCAATTCAATCTTAAGATTTTTCACTCTGTTTTTAATCTGATTGGTCAATTTGTTCCAAAAATATATTTCTCTATTCGCCAAAAAATCCAATTGGCTAGTAGATTAAGTTTTTGAAATCTGCCTTGACAGCAAATTTCCAGTTTGAAGAGAAATTTAAAAAAATGTCTACCATAGTTAGAAGTTCCATAAATTATTTTGAATATTTCAATTAGATTACCTTTTATACTTCTATCTAGTAAAGAAGTTAATCCTAATTTTTTTCAGTCTCTCCTGATAACTGTAATCTTTTACTCTTTTTATTATTTTGTCACTCTTCTTTGTATATTCTCCAAACTCCATATTACACTCCAATTTTTATGTCTAAAAAATGGTGCCCAGGCCTGAGAACAATATTTTATATAAGGTCTTATTATATGGAGTGTTTAAAAAAATTCAATTCTATTTGAAGTGTACTGGGTATTCCAGAAAAAATGATATCATTTTGTAAATGAATAACTTTTCAAATGATCTTAAATTTTAATTGCACGTGTAGAAACCACTCCAAATGATATGTTTAATGTTTGTAGCAGAAAGAAATTTGTATTTTTTGTTTGGCGCATAATTTAATTTAACCGTTAGAGTCACCGAACATTTTCACCCAATCAGGATGACCTGTTCTATTCAGCTCAAACCACATTTCCTAGCAGCACCAAAAATTGAAGAAAGCCCACAAAACTCTCTCTTTCTCAGAAATCCTCAATGGGAACGGACGTCTTATCGTCTGCTCCTGAATAGCAGTAGCAGCATCATACACTATGAGGAGAGCCATCTAGTTTATGGACCCCTTGGGTCTATTCTTCTAGACCAAGGGATCCTAGTTAAAAACAAATTAGATGATACACTCTAACAACTTCCTACCTTCTTTCCTTCCTACGATACTCGCAGCATACCAGCGTAAACCCTTTTACTTCATGCTGCCATTAAAACCTTCATTTAAAACCTAACAATGTCTTCGTTCTTCTCCCCCACCTTTATTTTCCATCAACATTTAGCAAGGGGATAACAACCAACATAATACCAACGCTACCAATGAAATACCAATGCTACCAACGAAATACCAACGCAACCAATGTAATACCAACGCAACCAACGTAAAACCAACTAAAACCAAAAACTTAATGATAATATCCCCATCGCTATATGTTTAAGTACTTTTTCTTTCCCAGTTAATGAAATTTCTATGTTTGAAAAGAAAAAAAAGACATAAAACATTAAACACATAATTTGGAGCTGTTATTACACATGCTGTTAACATTTGAGATCATTTAAACAAGAATTGGTCAAGTAAATAGATTACCAAATGAAATTGATTTTTTGGAATACATTGTATTTAAGATTGCATTGTACTTTTAGTAAATACAGGAAGATATTGCATTGGGTGTGACTCTAATCAACTGGAGATAACACTGCTAGAATTATTGTTGATATGACTCATTAATAGAATACTGCCATTTTAAATATACATAAAAGTTAGAGAGACGAGTAATTTCCAAACTTTTCTTGTTTGAGGCAACCTTTAGAAGCAATAGAAATATTTTGACACATTCTTATGCAAATTCAAAGTTGTAATAAAAAAGAAGGGATTTAGCTTAAATATAGTTTAAAGGCCAGAACATTATTTGTAATTACTTTTTTATTCAGTAAAGTAAGGATAGTTATAAAAATGAACTGTGGGATTGATGTTTCTGAGCCATGTTTTCTGCATTAATTGATTGATTGATATCAACCCGTTTTAGGGTTATTTTATACCTAGAGGTTAAGGAATTGTGTTCATGTTTACAGTTTTTGTATAGTTGTTTCTTTATAGGACTTTTTTGCACACAATCCCATTGAATATGAATAATTTTTAAACAAATCTATTTGACCAATATGTTATATAACTGCTTGAATAAACTGAAGTAGAAATCTTTTTGAGAAGCTGTGTACTCATGCTAAACTGAATTGTTTGAAATAGAACCGATTAGTTGCATAAAAATGGATTTGGCGTTAACCTACAAAGGTTGATATGCCATAAAACCCAACAAACTCAATCCTATTTGACCAATAGATGGGACCCTAACAGATACTACTGCTCCGAGTCAAAGTGGACCTGGGAGTAATGGCAATGATGGAGTTATAGCAATGGGGATAACATTATTATTATTATTATTATTAGGGTTTTTAGGTTTAAGTTGGTTTTGCGTTGGTTATGTTGGTATTACGTTGGTTGCGTTGGTATTTCGTTGGTAGCATTGGTATTTCGTTGGTAGTTATCCCCTTGCTAAATGTTGATGGAAAATAAAGGTCGGGTAGAAGAATGAAGATGTTGTTAGGTTTTAAATGAAGGTTTTAATGGCAGCATGAAGTAAAGGGGTTTACGCTGGTATGCTGCAAGCCTCATAGTAAAGAAAGAAGGTAGGAAGTTGTTAGAGTGTATCATCTAATTTGTTTTTAACTAGAATCCCTTGGTCCAGAAGAATAGACCCAAGGGATCCATAAACTAGATAGCTCTCCTCATAATGGTTGATGCGGCTACTGCTATTCAGGAACAGACGAATAGACAACCGTTCCTTTTGAGGATTCCTGAGCGAGAGAGAGAGATTCGCGGGCTTTCTTCAATTTTTGGTGTGGCTAGGAAATATGGTTCGGGCTGAATAGGACAGGTCATCCTGATTGGGTGAAAATGTTTGGTGACTCTAACGGTCAAATTAAATTATGCGCCAAAAAAAAAATTCAAGTTTCTTTCTGCTACAGAGTTCTCCATTTTTGCCAGGTGTCTAGAACTGACGCTTTACCATCAGATGTAACTTAGTGTCATATCCAAGATATTTTTTTGTTTTAAGATGTACATAAGAAAAATGAACTTCCATTTCCTTCTCAACGCACAGAAGTCTTCTGTTTTTTTTTGTTGTTCTTTTTTAGTATTTAATGTTATTTAGAGAAGAAAATTCTAATTCACATAAACAGGAAATGGAAAGCAGAAGCAGAGTAGTTTAAATTTTTTTTTAGTTCTAATAGATATATATACAGGGTGTTTAAAAAGTATGTTATCATTTCTATGGGAGATCCTTTGTGATATTATGATTTTTGTCTCCACCTGTTCATCATTAACACATAATTAGAATCTTCCCCAGATGGTTTCTGTAATGTCAGTTCTGCTTTTCTAATAAAGATACTCCCATGAAAATCTTCATGATTTTAAAGTCTGCACCTGTCCACCATTAACACATAATTAGAATCTTCCCCAGATGGTTTCTGTAAAGTCAGTTCTGCTTTTCTAATAAAGATACTCCCATGAAAATCTTAATGATTTTAAAGTCTGCACCTGTCCACCATTAACACATAATTAGAATCTTCCCCAGATGGTTTCTGTAAAGTCAGTTCTGCTTTTCTAATAAAGATACTCCCATGAAAAGTAATTGACAGCCAGAAAACAATAAAGAGAACAAAGGCGAGATAACAGTATATCAACAAATGACAATTTATTTTTGTTGAAAGGTTATAATCTATACTCGTATTGTTGATTGACAACTTGTGGAATAATTGCTGAAGGTGAAGACAGCTGATGGTCATTGATATTGGTAGAGTTAGCTGGTAGTTGTCATTGGTTGAGTCAGCTGGTTGTCATCGTTGTAAGTAGAGTTAGCTGGTGGTTGTCATTGTTGGTTGTCATTGTTGGTATAGTCAGCTGGATGATTGTCATCATTGGTAGAGAGACAGCTAGATGATCGAAGTCCTGGTTGTGAAGTACTTTGGTTTAACCAGGTGTGTGTTGATGTGGTCTCAAATGTTGACGCTAGTCCATACAGTGAGTTGTACATGGACTAGATGCTGCAATGCTGGAGCTGGTCTGCAGTTGGTGCGGGTAGCTTGGTTGCATAGGATCGAACGAGTGGGCTAAGACTACCATGTCTTAGCTCCATGTAGGCGAGGAACGAACAGACAAAGGAACAAGTAACTAAAACTATCATGTCTTAGCGTTGCAGTGCCAAAGAGCGAATGGATGAGTGTTGTGGCCAAGACTACTATGTCTCAGCACAGCAGACCCGAGAAACGAACAAATAAGTATCGTGGCTAAGATCGTCGAGCCTTAGCACTTTGAAGCTGAGAGAATGGACGGGGAAACCATCACTAAGACTACGATGCTTTAGCGCTGCGAAGCCCAGGAAACAAGCGAACAAGTGTCTTGGCTAAGGCCATTGTGCCTTAGCACTGTGAAGGTGAGTGAATGGACGGGGAAACCATGGCTAAGACTACAATGCCTTAGTGCTGTGAAGCTGATGAAACAGGCGAGTGAATGTCGTGGTTAAGACTGTGGTGCCTTAGCACTGCACAAGCAGGAACTGACCGAAATGGTTAAGACCAGCTGGTCTTATTATCTTTTTCATGTTTGCCTCCAGGCTGTCTGCTTCAACAAGTTCATGAGAACTGTGAAAGATACTCCAACACTAAGGATGGAGACCTCTAATGGCCCTAAAACAGACTTTATCTACATAGGTGTAAGGTTGCTGTGACTACTAAATGTAGGATATCACCTTAAGAGTTTTGCTAATGCATTAGGACTCTAGAGAATCATACCAACGGGTGAGCCAGTATTTGTCATACACCCCATCAAGCGTACAAATGTGGCACAAGGCCGTTTTTAGGTGGGTCCGGGCACAGGACTGAAGCCTACATGCACCTGGCAGTTCCAAAAATGCCTTGGGCCTTGTTGGCATTCCCCTAAAAAGGGGCATCTCTGCCACCAGGCAATAAACCCAACCCCTCTGAAGAGGGTTAAAGCCTGGAGGAATGACCCCCTTGAGGCTCGAGGATGCTGGTCATTACAGACTGCCACTGGAGCAAGGACACACCCAGCCAGACCTTGACTCGCCAACATGGACGATCAAAATGTGTCCCAGTCAAGTAGCATAAATGCTCGTGGGCGAGCCAATTTGACAGCTGAAAGGGCTTTTCTATAAATAGGGTGAAGGTCGTATCACACTACAAGGCTGCAGGGACAGAAAGTTTGTCAATAAAAAATATAAGTGAAAATACAGTCCTTCTTTAGCCTGAAATAGGCTTCTGAAGATTATCTAATTTATTTTGATAGAGTGACTTTTGAAAGACTGGCACAGTTAATGTTGGAAAAAGGTAGACTTTTTTCTTTCTTCGCTAGGGTAGCTGGTCAAGGCTACAAGTGATTTTATCATTTCTGGATGTAGCCAGATGTACCATTTTTAGGGATTAGAGCGGTCTACTTTGTTTACGTTTTTGCACAGAGCACAACAAAACTATCAAAGAAAGATTGGATATGGCCTTGGAAGCAACTGCATGCCTTGATCATGTGGTTTTCATTCATACAGTCCATTATGTCCACAACAGTGGCCTTTAAAGAGTCCTTAGTATTGTGAAACAATCAGTTTGTCTCTTTCTCAATGACAACCCAGGTGAGATTTTTCAGGAGATTCAAATTAAGAGAACTACAAGCCACAGATTGAGGGTAACATTGTTAGGATAATAAATGTCTAGGAGTAAGTGACCTCATATAAAAAGTTCAATGTAAATAAAATTAAACAGAAAAATTAATTTCTAATTGAATTGCCAAATTTTAAGAAAATATTGATCACAAAAATGGTTGATTGCTGGTAATAGATATTCCGATCACATTTGAAACCCTTAATTAAGAGCAGGGGTCTCATTCTGAATGAATCCAAAGGGAGACACACAGCAGACCAAAGTGAGACGTGGAGCAAGGTATGCTATCCATCATAAATATACATGGTAATAAGATCAAAACAACAATCCAGTGTTTCTGTATGTCGTGTACAAGGGTTCACTGGATTTTCTAGTCATAGTAATTCAATTCACAATATAGTTCTTCTACTTAAAAAAGAAAATGTACATCTATTTCCTTGCCCTTGAGGTTATAATAATTATGCAGATGCATATTTCAAATTCTCCTGAGAAGACATGGCCCTGGAGGTGACTGTGTTTTCTATAAAGAGTACGGATGTAACTTGCAAGAGATATTCAGGTTAATTAACTGCATAATTACCATGACTAGTTAATTTGGCATCATTTGTGTGCAATGTGGATTGATGGCTCAGTGGTAGAGTTTCAGTTCTGCATTTTGTGATTGCTGGTTCAATCTCTAGTGGGGGAGATCACAGTATGCACTGCTGATGAAACCTAATAAAGTCGAAAGAGCTGTCCAGTATTTCCATATGTCGTGCTTAAGCGTTCACTGGATTTTCTGGTCATGGTAATTCAATTCACAATATAATTCCTCTATTTAAAAAAAGAAAATGTACATGTATGTATATGTGTGCATATGTGTATATATCTGTGTAAGTATAATATATATAAGGGGGTGAGCAAACTGCAACTCACAGTCTGCATGTAGCCTGCTGCACTGTTCTGTGTGACCAGTGACAGCCTCTAAAAATTAAAAATAAACACTTGCACTTAAATCAAGATTAAATTCTCTTGAATTTAAAAGATGCTGCCCTCTGATAATTCACAACCTAGTAATGTGGCACTCCCACCAAAAAGTTAGCCATCCCTGGTATATATGTATGTATGTATATATACATATGTATATGCATATATGCATATATATATTTATATGCATATATATATATGTATATATGTAAATATACATATATATATAGGAGGTGTTCTTAGTGTAAAGAGTCATTCATGTTGTAATGGTTACCATCCTAGAAATGGACACAATAACCCAGGCTCCAATCCTGGATGAGTGTGTTTGTATTTCACATAGTCTAAAACCTTTGGGAAAGGTATGAATCGAACTATTCTCTCTCCACCTATAGGTAAATAGTACGGAAGACTTTAACCTTTGTATGACAACCAGTCAAGGAGAAGGAAAGCTTTGAATTCAAACTTGTTAAAATCCACTTAAAGTTGTCTTTGTGTTGTATACTGCTTGTGTGGAAAGATTAATAAATATATATATATGTATGTATGTATATGTACTTATATATATATATATATATACAGACTAATTACTGTATTGAGCAGTCTTATGTTTAAACAAAAGGTATTCTGTCAGTGTTTTTTCTTTTGACTAGGCATTGCAATATCGGTTGATTATATTCAAGCATTTGAGATGTTTTTTGTCTTTTTCTTTTTTCATGAAATTTTTTTCTCCAGATATTATTTCGTGTAATATTCTTTTATTTACAAATTGTATCATCCAGATTTTTTTCACACTGTCAGAATTATTGAATAGGTATAAAACTAAAAATAATTTAAAATAAAATAAAATCTCTCTCTCTCTCTCTCTCTCTCTATATATATATATATATATATATATATACGTGGTGCATTCAATAAGTTTCCAGATTTTTTTGTACAGTCATTTAGAATTGTCGTAGACTCTTGAAAATTCACTATGTTATTGCTATATATCTTATGAGATGACAGACCAATTTTTATGTTTTCAGGTTCAAATGAACAGCTACAGGAGCAATTGGAATACAACCTACTAAAGCCTGATTGTCACACCTGGTGAATTTCAAAAATGCAATCTGGACGTGAGGGTACTTAAGAAGAACGATATGCGATAAAATTCTATTTCAAACTAGTAAAAAATGCCAAAAAAACGTATGGAATGCTTCAGACTACTTTTCGACCGTCTTGCATGAATCGAGCATCAGTTTTTGAGTGGCATAAGAGATTCAAGGAAGGCAGGGAGTCTATGAGGGATGATGAGAGGTGTGGGAGGAGTAAGGAAGTCAATAGACCAGACTTGATTGGCCAAAGGCTTAGGCTTAGGTTTAGTGTTACTATGTTGAGGTTTTAAGGGAGTTCAGCAAGAGATTCTGTTGGAAGAGGCCAGCACTCTTCAAATTGGGTCAGTGGCATTTTCACCAGGACAATGCACCAGTCCACAACTCCATACTTGTCACAGACTATTTGACCAAGATGGGCATCAAGACAGTTTCTCACCCTCCCTATAGTTCAGACCTTACTCCCTGTGACTTTTGGTTATTCCCTAAGCTCAAGGAAAATCTTAGAGGCTGTCGTTATGAGACAATTGAGGAGATGAAAGAGGCTGTGACGAAGGTCATTGACACGCTAATACAAGAGGATTTCCATGTGGCCTTGCAGAAGATTTTGGAATGGTACAACAAGTGCGTTGCAGCTGGAGGAGATTACTTCGAAGGGGACTAGATTTTTATGTATGTACTATCAATAAAAGTGCCCATACAAAAAAAGTCTGGAAACTTATTTAATGATCCTCATATATATACAGTGTGATGGGTAAATTGTCTCCATTCTAAATTATTAATTTCACATATGTGCTTTATTTGTTTCAGTAGGGCAGCAAATTAGAATCAGTTAGGTACTGTGTGTAAGGAAAACAGCACCATCATGCAATTTGCCTCTCCAAAAATTTGGAAACCCTCTTCTGTACTACTTGGCATTCATGTTGAAAGCTTCAATACAAAGATTTCAGAGTGTTTAGGTGTCAATCTGGGGACAGATTCATATTCATATTGATGAAAACCATGCATCAAGTTGGGGTAGTATCTGGAGGAAATAGTGATGCCTTGGATTGAGAGGGTGATTGCTGAAAGGTTCTATATCTCCTTGGACTCTGCACCATGCCACATAACCAGAGAAACTATACCAACTCAGCAGAAGGGTAAGACCCCTAAATGAGTGTCCTGGATATAACACTAAACCATTTGATAGTGAGGCTTCAATCCTGGAGTTAGGCGAATATGAAGTATCCCATCATGGCCATTACTCGCAGGTTTTCTCTTACTCAGAGTGGTAGTACCTATTAGGGTCCCATCTATTGGTCAAATAGAACTGTTTAACCATTCAACAAATAACTGATGTTAAATTGAATTGTTAGTGCTACATAGCAAGACTTAAGACTTTAACTGTGTGCAAATAAAATTTAGTGCTAGCCATAATTGAAACTATGTAACAGTGTTGTTAAATGGTTAATATTAAATAGAATTAACAGTGTTAGATAGGAATACTGGAAAGCATTCAACTGTGTGGAAATAAATGAGCACTTGCTTGTTACCCACAAAATATTCATTTACATATATATATATGTATATATAATTGAGCACTCTGTTATCTGGTAAGGTATAAATGTGAACAAAACAAAAGCTACTACTTAAAACCTTACAATTCCTGAGCTGATGTGGTTCGCTTGTTGGCTGAGCAATATGATACTAAGTCTAACATAAAGTTGGGTGGGTTTCAATCCTAGCTTCAAGCGCCCTACATGTCTAGCCACACTGAAGAGTTGTCTGTGGATGACAATTATATATATATATTATATATATATATATATATATAAACAGGATTTGGCATCAGATAGCTTACAAGGGTTGATTGGCCATAAAACCCTACCAACTAACCAGAAAATTTCTATGACCACATCACGCCAAACATCTGGCTAACTCCTCAGATTGCAATCCCCTTGATTTGTATGTATAAGGTATGGTTAAGCAAGAGACCATCGAATCTCCAAGTAACACCAAAGATGAACTAAAGTCAAGGATAATGGCAGCATCTACTAATTTAAACAAGGCAACAATCAAAAAGTCTTTCAGGAGATTATGAAATTTGTGGTTCAAGCCATTCTGCCAATTTCTTTTATATCAATTTAATTTTGAGTATTTCAAGATATTTCATTTAATTGTTGGTAAATATATCTGATGAATTCAGATGTCTGTATTATTTCCATTTTTGCATAATTTAGATGACAGTTTACTTATCACACTCTGTATGTGTGTTTGTGTATATATATAATATATATATATATAATATAGTTGTGTAGCCAATGTATGTATTCATATTTACCAACCCCTCTGCTCAGGCAGGATATGACACAAGGTCAATTTTTTTAAGCGGAGTTTAACAGGTTTGAATTCAGAGTTTTCCTTCTCCTAGACTAGTTGCCTCACCAAGGCTGAAGAACCTAGTCTGCCCTACTATTTACCCATAGCTGGAGGGAGAATAATTGGACTCATACCTTTCCTAAGGGTATAAGTGCTATGCGAAATGCAATCAGTCTCGTCCAGGATTTGAACTCGTGTCGCCGTGTCCAATTCCTACGACGATAACTATTTCTTGATATAAATAGTTAAAAATGACATTCAAAATAACTCTTGAAATGCTAATTAGAATCCTCCTCTTGTTTTTAAATTGAAGGAATTCAAATATATATTCAAAATATCAAATATTGCTCTCTTTCTCTGAAATGGGTGTCCTCGTGGTGTAATGGTTAAAGCGATGGACCGCGAAATCGTAGTAAGCAAGTTCGAACTCCAGTCGTGCTATTATGTTCACTTTTGGACTAATACCCGTGGGAAAGGTATGAACCCCTAATCCTCCCAGCTATGGGTTAAATAGTACCACTACTGTTCTTCTAGGAGAATGGCTTTGGCATTAAATAACCTACAAAGGTTGATATGCCATTAAACAAAGAATCCTAACCTAACCTTTCTCTGAAAGGTTGCCAACCCCTGCTCTATAGTAAACAGCCTCATGGGTATATCCTTAAATTTACTTATACCTATCCTTACTGAAAAAGAACCCCCCTTAATTCTTAGACATTTGACATTAGAACTTATTTTCCTGCCTGATATATATGAATATTATTCTTAATATCATAATCGTAGAATGAGTTAAAAGTTTTGTAATATCGTGAAACATGCTAGTTTGTGGAATTTCAGAAAAGTGACTAAAGCAGTTCAAGCTGTTGGAGATACCCATTGTGGTTGGTAGTATTGTGGTGGTTGGTGTGCTGACACATTGTGCATTGTTTCACTTGGTGTGTAATTTGAAAGTCGAACAGATGAATGTGCAATGTAGTTCAATTCAGGAACTTATGCTTTAAAAGTTCAAAATGAGCCATAACACAGCAGAAGCAACGAAAAAACATTTGTTGTGTAAAAGTTAAAGACAAAGTTGATGACAGAACCAGATGGTTCAAGAAATTTTGATCTGGCAAGGTTAGGTAAGCCCAAAACTGTAGATTTCAAGGCCATGCTTCTAATTATATAGGAGTCACTGCAACTAGCTAATTGACTTTTTGCTTGCCTTTTTATCTGAAAAAATTACGCTTCTAGTAAAGAATCTGTTACAAAAGTAACATAAATGTAGCAAATCATGCATAACAAATTCATAACAAAATATTGCTAACATTGTAGCTGAGGAGTATTCCAGGTACCATAATGAAAGTTTAATGGTATTATGGATTACAAAATAAAATAAGCAACCCTTTAAAACAAATAACAGGAGGTTGAGTTGAACTGATTCTATCTTTTTATATATCATCTGGCCAATAAACAATAATTTACAATTGTGTTTTGTGTGAATATTAATTTTTGTCAATATACAGTACATGTAAATGTTTTTAGTATTTCTTTTTTAATTTTTTAATTTCTTACTTGTGTATCAGTCCTGAATTCTTTTGAGGATAAAACTTAGTTTTCATTGTGAAATTTGGGACTGATATTCTGGCTTCAAAAGCTGGCGTATCTAAAGTCTGTCTTTTTTAACTACTAGACTCCAACTGAATAGGAAAGGGATGGCTGGTATTCAGATCCACTTGATTTTGACAGATAAGTAATAAAAAAAATTAAAAAAGGTGTTGCACATTATGAATAAGTGCCTAATGGTTCAGTTAAAGATGTGAACTGTTGAACTGCTTATACAAATGATTTGGTTTACAGTGGTTAAGGCTTGTGTGGGACCAGCCCCACACTTTCTGGATGAACTAACAACAGAAGAACGGTGCACCACTGTGCAATAGATACTTTGAACAATTCTTCTCAGGTTTTGAATTGAGTTTTTCTTTCTCCTAGACTGGTTGCCTTACCAAGGCTACAGAGCCCAGTCTGCTCTCCTGGGAGACGACTGTGGCATAGTGGCTAACACACTGGACTGCAATATAATAGTAAGCAAGTTCAAACTCCAGTCGCCATATTACATTTACTTTCAGACTAATACCCCGGGGAAATGTAGGAACACCCTTAACCACCAGTTCTGGATTAAATGGTACCAATATCATATTTACCAACCCCTCCACTCGGGCAGCATATGACACAAGGTCAAATTTTAAGCGGAGTTTAACAGGTTTAAATTCAGAGTTTTCTTTCTCCTAGACTAGTTGCCTTACCAAGGCTGAAGAACCTAGTCTGCCCTACTATTTACCCATAGCTAGAGGGAGAATAATTGGATTCATACCTTTCCCAAGGGTATTAGTGCTATGTGAAATGCAGTCAGCCTCATCCTGGATTTGAACTTGTGTCGCCGTATCCATTTCTTACGACGATTACCATTATTACACCACGGGCACCTCCATAAATGGTACCAATACTGTTCTTCAACAGGGATGGCTTTATCTGTAAATAACCCATGAAGGTTGATGTGCCGTTAAACTAAGAAAACAAACCAAACTAAACTATTTACCCATAGGGGGAGGAAGAAGGGAAGGATTCATGCTTTTCTTAAAGGTGTTAGTGTGAGGGGAAATGTGGACAGTCTTATCTGGGAATTGAACTCTGCTTAATATAAGAAAATTATGAGTCATCCTCTATCAATATCTGCAGTGTAAGGAAAAATAATGGGGACATTTTCGTGAAAACAGATTCCGGTGGATGTCCTGACTTGAAACCTACTTCCAGGTCCCAATTATTAGATACTCTCTCGGAAAGGGAAAAATTGTTAGATAATTTCAAAGAATTATGGAAGCTTGGCAGGGTAACCAAACTTTTCCAAGGAAATGATGGTAATATACATTCTGCTCGGATAAGGAGATGTGTCTTATGAGAATCCTAACATACAGCACCTGTTTCCTATGGAACTCTCTTTGCCACATAATGTTAAAAGGTGTCCCATGCCAGAAAGCCCTATTAAATCACAGAAGACTAGTTCTCAGACATCCTGAAGTACAAAGAGGAAGATTAAGAAGAAATGTGGCAAGGACTTTGTATATTAAGGCAACTAATCCTGGGTACAACTTTAAACTACAACCATTATTAACCAAACTAAAGGCAATCTAGTCCGCAGTATGACTTGGCCACCAGCCCTGGTTAAGACTTTAAACTGAATCCAGTGATGAGGTCTCATTTGTGGGACTTGGGGTGTGCGCAGTCACCCCTTAATTATCATTACTCCCAGGTCCACTCTGACCCAGAGTGGTAATCATATTTACCAACCCTCCACTCGGGCAGGATATGACACAAGGTCAATTTTTAAGCGGAGTTTAACAGGTTTCAATTCAGAGTTTTCCTTCTCCTAGACTAGATGCCTCACCAAGGCTGAAGAACCTAGTCTGTCCTACTATTTACCCATAGCTGGAGGGAGAAATAACTGGATTCATACCTTTCCCAAGGGTATTAGGGCTATGTGAAATGCAATTAGTCTCGTCCAGGATTTGAGTGGTAATACCTGTTAGGGTTGTCCCTTTATAAGACACAAAACTGTTTACAAACAATCCATTGGAAAACCCAACCCACCAAGGAATTTTACCTGAGTTGTAGTCTAACACAACTATTTAACCAAATTTAAAAGAGTTAATAGTCAAGTAACCACTAACATATTGAAGGTAACAAGGTTTCCTTTTTTTTTTTTTTTTTTGCAGTGATCACTTAACCTGGTGTAATAATTGTTAATAAAAGAATTGATTTATGTCATATACTAATGTAAGGAACATATAATGAGGACAGTATTGTAGGTTTTTCTGTGTGTTGGGAGAATATAAGAAAATTATGTGTTATCCTCTTGACAGCTGTGTACCTGGATGTAGAGAGGCAGAGGGTAGAGGGAGAAGGCAGGACGGAAGACACAGAGCAGGTGACTTGGGCATGGAGAGAGGTAGAAGTGGCTAGGGCTTCCATGAGGCGAGATGTGGTAAAAGAGAACCTGGAAACAGAGGGTGTTAGCAAGACCACCCATCTCTACAAACAGAACCCAGAAAACAATTTGAGCCCTATGAAACCAAATGTCCACAGCCCTCTTAAAACAGTCCACAGCCCTCTTAAAACACAACCAGAAAATATACAGAAAGACAACAGGACATTCACCAACTACAGATAAGTGTATTATAATTCTAACTTTGCTCTCTTAAAGACTATTGACCACTAAAGGAATATGCTTTAGCAACTCTTTCCCACTTCTTATACAAACGTATTTAAATATCTTACCACATTGCTTATTCTTTCTTGAGACCCATATGAGGGAATCGTTAAATTTCCCATATTAAACCTATATATATATTTATATATAAGTTAGCTGACTGTAGTCGAGAACAACCTCAATACTACCTTCTCAATAGCTACAACACTGAGGTGTTGGGGAGGGCACTCCTTTCTCTGGATAGCCTCCACTTACCCTTGAACTGTATCTTATAATGTTGAGTGTTAAGCAAGGAGGTATCAAGTACCATTTTTTGAGTCTTTGGTATGACTCAAACTAGTATTGAACCCTGGCTTCCTGGACCATTAGCAAACACTGAAACCATTATGTCATTATATATATATATATATATATATATATAAGAGAAGTAAAGTTGGCGATCGTAGTCAAGAGCAAACTGAAGGCTCCCTTTTCAATAGCTATTACACCAAGGTATAGGGGAAGGCACTACTCCTTTCCCAGAATTTCTCCACTTTACCCTTGATACATACCTAATAATGCTGATTGTTAAGCAAGGAGGTATCAAGTAACAATTTTTGACTCTTTTGTATGACCTGACCTGGGATTAAACCCCAGTCTCCCAGGCTATGGGCGAACACTCTACCCATTAGACCAATATATATAGCAGTCAGCTTTTCTTATTTTCTGTTGTGGGTGGGACAGTATACTTATGAAAGTTGAAAAACCTAGAATATTTAACTCTTAATATTGTAGACGACATTTAATGTATGCTGATAAAAAAATTTCCTCTGCATCAAGATATTTTATAGATTTAAAATCAGTATTAACAATATAGGCTTGCAGGCCATAATTAGTGATATCATCATCATCATATCGTGCTGGCAGCACGGATATCCCTGACCCTCTCTTGCCACTCCTCCCTATCGTTCATCGCCCTAGGTAGGTCTTCAGGACAACAACCTGTATCCTCACATAGCTGCTGAATGTACGTTCGAGCTGGTCGTCCTGCTTTTGCGCGGCCATGTGTGGGGATCCATAAGAGTACATCTCTTATGAGTTCATCTCTGCTTCTCCAGCAGTGTCCTGCATGTCTGGTTCGTCTAACTTGAATAGTTTTCGTGATGGGGGCAGGTGGCCGTACAGTTGGTGTCTTGTGGGGTGTTGCTGCCAGGACTTGTTCAGGATTGCACGCAGCATTCTTGTGTAATTGCCATCTAGTTTCTTCTCTAGCCGTTTTGTTAGCGTCCATGTAGTGCATCCATATAGCAGTATCGATGTGACCGCTGCCTGGAAGAAACTGCGTTTCATTTTATCGGTTAGGTCTGATTTCCATATAATCGATAGCCTATTGATAGCTGTCCATGCTTTCGTTAACCTCGTTTCGATGTCCTTTTCAGTTGATTCGACGCTGCTTCCTAGGTATGTGAATTTGTCTACTAGTTTAAGTGGGGTTCCTTCTAGAGTGGAGATGTCCCCCGTTTGGTTATAGCACATATATTCCGTTTTGTGTGCATTAACATGGAGGCCTATGCTTGCTGCTGCTCGTTCCAAACTATGCAGAAGTGTTTCGGCTTGGTCAGGTGTATTTGCCAGTATCGCTATGTCATCGGCGTAGTCGGCGTCGGTAATTGTTGTTGCGGGGTATCTTCTGCTTCTTCTCTTCGTCAGTTCGAAGCCATTCTCTTTGATTTTGTCAATCGATGTTCTAAGTACGTAGTCTAGACAAATGATAAAGAGGTACGGAGCCAGCGTGTCCCCTTGTAGTACTCCTGCTACAATGTCAAAGTATTCTGTGTCTCCATCCGGTGATCGTACTTTTACTTTAGTGTTTCTATAGAGAATCGTTATTGCCGCTACGGTTTCTTTAGGTATGCCGTACGCTAGTAGGATTTGTTCCATCTTTCCTCTGTGAATGGAGTCGAAAGCCTTGGTAAAGTCGACAAATATTAATGTCGCTTGTAGGTTCTTTGCCCATACACCTTCAAGGATTCTGCGGATGGTTAATATTTGTGAGGTCGTGGATCTATTTCTTCGGAAGCCATTTTGGTTTTTTCTAAGTATGTTGTCGATTTTGGGTTCTATTCGGTTTCGTAGTAGGGCATTGTAGATTTTGGCAGCTATGGATGTAAGTGTTATGCCTCGGTAGTTTTTGGCTAATCCGAAGTCCCCCTTTTTAGGGAAGGGGAGTATGCATCCCTTCATCCATCTATCTATCGGATTTTGATTGTATACTGCGTTGCAGTGTCGGAGCAGTATGTCGTCGAATTGTCTGGTCTTCTATACTTCCGGGGGAATTTCGTCCAGCCCTGCAGCTTTCCTATTTTTAATTTTTCTGAGAACCGAGTCGAGTTCTTCTTGTGTGAACGGTCCTAGTTTAATGTCTAATTGTTTGCTAATTATTCTGGTGATTGGTTCATGCGTTATTTTTGGTGGGTTTCCAAGTAAGTTTTCGAAGTGCTGTTTCCACAGTTTTATTCTTTCTTGTTGGTTTGCTGCTTTAAGTTTTGCTTTGGCTGTGTTCTTTCTTCTGCTCACTTCGTTTATTGTTTGCCAGGCTATTGTTATGTTAAGAAAAGGAAAAAAACAAATGAGTTGATGAGAATATTGGTGAGTTTCAAAAACTTTAATGTCAGCTTGAGAGATAACCTTGTACTGTGAGTTGTACGAAGGGAAGAAAGCAGTTGCGGATGTTGGAGCAGGAATAAAGCATCCAACTTGAAGTTTCGAGGACCACTTGGTCTTGAAGGAACGAATAAATGATAAAGGAATGATCTTCTAGAGAAAACAATGGTTCCAAAATTTGATACATTTTTCTCATGTTGGTGTTGGTTTGTTCTGCTGCCAGAATGAGTGAGGAAGAGAGTGAGAGAGTGTTTGCACGGCCTTTTTAAACTACCCAGGAAAGTCGTCCAAGTAGAATGGCATAAATCATCCTCATTGGTCGAAAATATAAACTGAAACCTCAACGGCCAAAATAATTCCCGCGCTAGACTATAAATTTGAAATTATTTCTTTCTGGTACTGTGAGTTTGGTTTTCTGGGGAGAGAAAAGAAAAATTCATGCCTTTTCTAAGAGTATTAACACATTCTGAAACATAAACAGCCTTGTCCAAGATTTGAACTTGTTTCTTTGAGTTTAGTTGCTTGGACAGTAACCATTATGACATGCTGGCCTCTAATATGTAGCAGTTTCTTCCAAGCAGCGGTCGTGTCGATACTGCAAAATAGATGCACTACTTGGACGCTAACAAAACAGCTGGAGAAAAAGCTAGATGACAATTACACAAGAATGCTGCAGGCAATATTGAACAAGTCCTGGAGGCAACACCCCACAAAGCACCAACTATACGGCCACCTACCTCCCATCACGAAAACTATCCCAGTTAGATGAACCAGACATGCAGGACAATACTGGGGAAGCAGGGATGAGCTCATAAGTGATGTACTCCAATGGATCCCACATATGGCCGAGCAAAAGCAGGACGAACAGCTCGGACATACATACAGCAGCTATCTGAGGATACGGGATGTAGCCCTGAAGACCTGCCAGAGGCGATGAACGATAGGGAGAAGTGGCGAGAGAGGGTCAGGGATATCCGTGCTGGTGGCACGACATGATGATGATGATGATATTGATATAAATTATTGAATATTCAACAAACAACAACTTAATAAATATTTGAGATGTGACATAGCAAAATAAACTGGAATAATTTTATGAACACAATTGTATCTTCAGGTTCGAAAATCCCTTGATAAAAAAAAATACATGCTTATAAAACAAACTCATTGAATTTTCTACAATTTTAAGAGATCTAAATAAAAGATATTTGGAGATTACATGATTCAAGTAACTAATCAATTATAAATGTTAGAAAAAAAATAGTTTGAAAAATCAGACTGACATGTTTTACTGAAGGTTTTCTTTTTATTTATTCTATTTTTTTTATGTGTATAGCAATAGAAAAAGTATTTGTGATTCAAAAAACTTACTATATTTATATTTGGAAATATCTAGAAATCTAGACTAGTTGTTTATATGGAATTATCTCCCTTCATCAGCTTAAACATTTTTCTTTTATTATTTTATATGTGCAAAGAGGAAATGTCTACAAATTACATCCTTAATGTTTGATCTTTGACTTTACATATATATCTTTTAAAACAAATAAGTGAGTGACTATAAGCAAGAGAAACAAGGTAAAACACAAAAACAAGGAGAATAGTATTTCCTCCTTGTTTCTGTATTTTATTAAACATCTATGGATGATTTAACATCACTATATATCATCCTTCCTAGTCCTAATGATGGTTTGTTAGAACCAAAACATTACAGCGTCAACTTTCTTTCTCATTAAACTCTTCTTTTTCTTGGATTACCTTGTTTATCAATTTTTCACTATTTGGTTGGCTTTACTTCCCTGTTTCTTAATCGTTCTAACATATGATATGTTCACACCCTCTGCTCACGCCTATGAACGAATGAGTTCCACGTTATGTTGTTTTATTTTTTATTTTTTATTTTTATTCTTATGTTTTTTATTTTTATTTTGTTTTTATTTCTATCTTTGTTTTCTGATTTTTAATTTATTTTTAATTTCCTTAATTTTCCTATTTATCTTCTGAATACGAACTGTAACTCCTCATTCGCATCACATCTCTGGGACAATACAGAGCTTGTAAAAGAGTCATCTGATGAGACGGAGAATATACCAACAATGTTCTCCGTCGAAATAAATTTATTATGACGGCTTAACCGAGTTTGAGTCTCCATCTAATTGCACTATATATATATATATGTATATATATATATATATATTGTCGTAGCCTGAAGCTATCCTTACTTTCTTAGAAACCAGAAGTTTAGCAAAAAAAAAAGAAAAAAACCCAAAAAAACCTGCACTGTTGTAACCCCATCTCAGAATAATAGTAGCTAAAAAAATTTAGACTTCAGTTGACCTGCTTGTCTTCAAGTGAAGAGAATCCCAAGTGTGCTGCTTCCAGCAGTTCCAGAAAACCAGATACCATCACCTCCTTTTTCTAGCCACAAGTAGTGAACACAGTAGTCCAGTCTTTTCTTTTTGACTGCCCTTTTAAAAGTATAAATCTTTTATTCTTCATACTCCTCTCCTTTTAAGGACATGGATCTTATTTCCCCACTACTTCACTTTCAAAGAAGTCAACTACATCCAGATCAACACCAATAAAACTGATAACCTGTTAGCAGCCTTTTCACTCAGTCAACCAGATGCAGCAAACATCTGCAGTAGCAGATCAGTCCATGAGTGGATGACACCATTAACTTCACTTGCAGAACAGCAATGCCAAGCAACTGGCCATATTACCCGGCCCATGAAATAACAAGCCTCCTGACACCAGTCCATGAGTGAAAGTTTCTACTCAGACTGATGACACTTTATTAACTCACTCAAAGCGGGCACCTCGGGTGGTGTAATGGTTAGCAAGGTAGAATAGCAAACCTACACGAGTGAGTTTGATTCTCATTGGGTGCTCAATTCATGCGGCCTTGTGCTACATCTAAGCAAAAAGCTTAGTAAATTATCACTCAAAATTAACACCAACCAAACTTTGGTTAACTGCCAAATCAATCACCTGGACATTGATTAACCTGCCTTTGTGATCTGAAACTTCCAATTCTACATAGCCACAAAGTGGCACCAACAACCTGATCAAAATCATCCAGACTTTCTCTCACCAAAAACAATTAGACAGTTGAGTCTATACTTTTGACGCAAACAGGAACTTAACACAAATTTCTTTTTTTGAATTTATTGCCCCCAAAAATTTGGTTTTAAATTTATTCACTTGCTTTTATCATGTTGACCTTTCTTGTGTCACTTGACTTTTTTCAAAAAGTTTGCAGGATCAGCATATTCATTGGCCCTATAACAATGTGCACACACACACACACACACACACACACACACACACATATATATATATATATATATATACCTGTAAATATGCAAATATGAAAAAACAAGGTATGCAGAGAATGATTTTATTCATACTTAAATTATTTGCTAACATTAAATGTTTTGGTTTTTATATTAAACCATCATCAGCGCAATGTTAATATATGATGTTGTATCTTTTGAATTATATTATGGAATCTTTTCTAAGTATTATACTATTAAACAAAGACCCAGTTTTTTAAATTATCTCCTTATTTAGTCAAATTGCTGGTAAAATTTTACAAGATTCCTTGTTTAAATTAGTTAGTTTTCATTGATTATTTGTTTTTGATTATTTATCATATCTTTTAATGAATTATTTTTTCACTAATTATTATCAACTTTATTTTTACTGATTTTTAATGTTTTTTCAATAATTCTTCTAATCATAATTCTTTCAAAATCCCAAGCCGTTACATTATAAAAAAGAAGACAAAATTGAGAAAGGAAAATATGATAAGAAAGGAAAAAAGAGAAAGGAAGAGAGGAAAAAGAGAAGAGAGAAGAGAGAAACACACACACATATATATATATATATAGAGAGAGAGAGAGAGAGTAAATACATATACTATAAAATAAACTTCAAACTTTCGATGGCCCAATCGACAGGGGCTACAGAATACACTGACTGCCTCTCTGCAGAGAGGTAAGAGTCTCAATGAGTGTCCTGTATATGACGCCAAACAATCTGATAGTGAGGCTCCAGTAATGCTGGAGCTTTGGGGAATGCCGAGTATCCCTTCACTGCCATCACCTTTAAGTCCACTCTAGCCTGGAGTGGTAGTACCTGATAGGACTTCTTCAGATCAAATAAGAAAAATCTTTTTTCTTGTTTGATCTGAAGAGGTCGTGAAAATTTTTTAGAGCATTGATTTATATCAATGCTTTTTAACAAAATGGAAATAAATTTATTATCTTAATGTGACCAATTGTTGTTATTTTTTAAATATATAAATATATATATTCTTTCTTTAAAGAAAAAACCAAAAACCGGTTATTTTAGTATTATAAATTTATTTCCATCCTGTTTTGCATTTCTGGTTTAATTGGACCAAATAATACCTATATATATATATATATATATAAGGAAGTAAAGTTGGCGACCTTAGTTGAGGGTGACCTGAAGGCTTCTTTTTCAATAGCTACCAAACTGAGATATAGGGAAGGGTGCAACCCCATTCCCTAGATTGCTCCATTTTACCCTTGATCCTTAACTTATAATGCTGAGCATCAATTACCATTTTTTGAGTGTTTGGTATGACTTGACCTGGGATTAAACCTCAGTCTCTCGGACCATTGAAAAACACTTTACTCATTAGACCAAATCACACAAACATTGGTAAATAAGTTTTATAAAATAAAAATTATTTATCAATGTTTGAAATCAATTCTTTTATTCATGATCTCTTTCCCTCTCCTTCTTACTTTCTCTCTCTCTCTCTCTCTCTCTCTCTCTCTCTCTCTCTCTCTCTCTCTCTCTCTTTCTGTCTATCTGACTGTATGTTTCTCTCTCTCTCTCTCTCTCTCTCTCTCTCTCTCTCTCTCTCTCTCTTTCTGTCTATCTGTCTGTATGTTTCTCTCTCTCTCTCTCTCTCACTTTCTGTCTATCTGACTGTATGTTTCTCTCTCTCTCTCTCTCTCTCTATCTGTCTGTATGTTTCTCTCTCTCTCTGTCTATCTGTCTGTATGTTTCTCTCTCTCTCTCTCTCTCTGTTTATCTGTCTGTATGTTTCTCTCCCTTTCTCTCTCTCTCTTTTTCTGTCTATCTGTCTGTATGCTTCTCTCTCTCTCTCTCTCTCTCTCTCTTTCTGTCTATCTGACTGTATGTTTCTCTCTCTCTCTCTCTCTCTGTCTATCTGTCTGTATGTTTCTCTCCCTTTCTCTCTCTCTCTCTCTCTCTCTTGTAGCTGTAGCAGAAAGTCATAAGCAAAGGACTGATCACAAATTAGGATTTCAAATCAAGGGCAGCCCAATTAGCAGTAGAATAGACTGACTGCATCCTGCAGGAGGGTAAAACTTCCCAACAAGTGTCCTAGACATGACCTGAAGCCATCAGTTGGTGAGGGTCTAGTCCTAGAACTTTGAATGGTATTACATGTTAGAGGAACCTATCTATATGTTCGTACTCCAGTCGCGCTATTACGTTCATTTTCGGGCAAATACCCTTGGGAAAGGTATGAACCCCCTTATTCTCCCCCCAGCTATGGGTAAATAGTAGGACGGACTAGGTTCTTCAGCCTTGGTGAGGCAACTAGTCTAGGAGAAGGAAAACTCTGAATTCAAACCTGTTAAACTCCGCTTAAAAATTGACCTTGTGTCATATCCTGCCCGAGCGGAGGGGTTGGTAAATAGTACCTATCTATATGTTAAATAGAACTGTTTAATCATTTACTATACTTGAAATAAACCAGAGCTCATTTAAAAATCTTTTTTTCAAACTATTCGTCTACAATATATATATATATATATATATAGAGAGAGAGAGAGAGAGATTTATAGATAGACAGGATTTTGCATTTGATAACCTTCAAATGTTGATGATATATAATGACTATTGACATGGATTTTGGGTTCGTTCCTAGTGACCCCATGTGCTTTGACAAGGTGTCATGTTGTGATTAGTAAACAGGGGGATGGCAGTGTGTCGGGGTAGGCCAGTCGAGCAGATGCATAACCGGGAGGAGACCACATGATATGAGAACCACACAGTCAGATTTAGACAGTCAGTCGAGTCAGAATCAAGAGTCGAACCAGAGATATGCAGCCAATCAGAGGCGTTAGTGTCATCTCTGATGATACAGCTTGCAAGGGGGTGCAAGTGTTGGCACCCCCTGGCTCCAGGAAGAAGATATGGGGCAAGAAGAAGTCCCCTCTATGAGTATATGTTTCTCCATCTATCTCTCAAACTTACAACAAACTGTGTGCCCCTTTTGAGAATAAAATGAGAGAGATATATTTTTATAAAGAATGTGTTTCATTTCGTTCATTGAAGTTTGTTCATTATCTTTGATTATGTTATTGGTTGGGAGGTGCCCGTGGTGTAATGGTTATCATCACAGGATATGGACACGGCAACACGAGTTCAAATCCTGGACCTGACTGATTGCATTTCACATAGCACTAATATCCTTGGGAAAGGTATGAGTCCAATTATTCTCCCTCCAGCTATGGGTAAATAGTAGGACAGACTAGGTTCTTCAGCCTTGGTGAGGCAACTAGTCTAGGAGAAGGAAAACTCTGAATTCAAACCTGTTAAACTCCGCTTAAAAATTAACCTTGTGTCATATCCTGCCTGAGCGGAGGGGTTGGTAAATAGGATGTTATTGGTTGGGTCTATGAGAAGAATACAACATTGACATGCCATAAAACTCAACCAAAAACCCAATAAATATATACACACATACATATAGATAGATAGACGGACAGGATTTCATATTTAATAACCTACAAGGGATGATATACCATAAAACACAAGTTAACCAATAGATCATATATATATAGATATAATCCACAGACAGACTGTTCCATTGTATCACAACTCTTCAGTGTGGCTAGATGTGTGAGATACTCAAAGCTGAGATTGAAACCTGACTGATTTTTACACCACCCAGATAATCTACCACACAGCCACAAGGTAACTCAGCTGAAGCGATAGGATTTTAATGTATATCTATCACTTTTGTTTACATATATACACTTAGTATATATATATACATAGATATAGATTGATTGATAGGATTTTGCATTTAATTACCTACAAGGGTTGATATGACATAAAAACAACCAAAAAACCAATAGATTATCTATTTATCTATCTATCTATCTATATATATATATATATATATAGATAAGATTTTGCATCTAAAATTCTACAAGGGTTGATATGCCATGTAACACAACCAGCTAAACAGCCAATCAAATTTAGGAAAAGAAAAAGAAAATTCTAAGAAATTTCTAATTTTTTTTGTATTTCTGAGAATTTTCTAAGGCATTGAAGTTTAATTTAAAAATTGTGGCAATAATAAAAACTGGTTCCATTTTTTTTCGCTGTGTTTTTTTTTTGTTCAATCTTTTACTCGCGCGTTTTATCATAATATGTATACTTATAAAAACTAAAGCGTTTATATTATTTGTTGTCAAAGTTTGTTTTCTTTCCCTTTTTTTTTACTGAATGGAAAAGAAATTAGAGTATTTAGTAGTCATCGCATCACTCTAACCTATTTGAAAGCAGGTGAGGAGCAATAGGGCTGCAACTAAACTGGGACATCTTTGCTTTAAAAAAGCTCACACACACACACACACACACACACACACACTAAGAAAACAAAGACAAATGCTTATATGTGATGCTTATATGTAATTTTTAGGATGATTCACACTATTAGGGATTAGCAGACATTTTCTACCGTATGCAAATTCTGAAATTATTTTTTATTATTAGAAATACAAATGCTAAAAATACAGCAACCTTATTTTTTTGTAATATTTGATAACAATATTGTGGCAAATAAATTTTTTTTTTCTTTTGATTGACAGACTTCTTCAAAGAAAGATGTGTATGAGCCATATTCTCTACAGAGAGAGAAAAAAAAAAACAATAGAAAAATCAATAGGCCCCTGGGTTAAAAGTAAAAAGAATTCAGGGGTCCTTTATTATGTATGTTTGTATAAAAAAGAGATATATCATATTTAAAAGACCCACTTTATTTAGAAAGGACCAAATATATGTTTCAAATTAGATCAAAGAAGTCCCATTAAACCTGAAAATAAATAAATCTCTCCTGTTCATTTATTTTTAGTTTTAGTAGGGGCCCAAGATGAGAGGGGCTCCTAAATTCAATGCTGACAATTATACAAGGTAAAGATATACTCTATTTTTATTTAAAGAATTTTTATAAGATTTTACTGTCTAAACATAATAGTTTGGTTACTTCGTTTAATGTCATATCAACACCTTATAGGTTATTTAATGTTTAATGCGATGTGACTACTGGTGCATTGTGTAATATTTTTTGTTAGTGTTAGTTGACCTACTGTAGTGGGTCTCGGCCTTGTGCCACATCGAAGCAAAGAGTTTTGTAAATTACTACTGTAGTGGGTGTATACCCAAAAATATAGGATAAACCACTGTTGGGCCGTATCAATTGAATGTGTTAATGCTCAAATTTGATACAAATAATTTATACACAATTATACGATTTCAAGTAACTATTCTTATTTAATAATAATCATTTGTTTGCACATAGTTATATGGTATCAAGTATTCCTATACAATACAAATAACTAGTATACAGTTATATGGTTTCAAGTATTTCTATCCAATACCAATAATTTTCAATAATGTTCACTTTTGGACTAATACCATTTTGAAAGGTATCAACCCATTTAAATAGTATCATTGTTGTTCTTCAAAAGAGATAGCTTTGACATTAAATAATCCACAAAGGTTGATATGCCATTAAAACAAAGAAACCAAACCAAACATAATAATTTTTGAACAGATCTATAAGACTTGTTGATGAAACCATAATGGTACTACCATTCTTGGTCAGAGTGGGCCTGGGGGTAATGGCAATGAAGAAGTACTCAACACTCCTCAGATCTCTAGAACTAGAGCTTTACAATCAAATGCATTTCAGTGTTATGTAATATAGCCACATAACACATATACAACTATACACATATACATACGGAAACATAATCAACAATAATGAACGAACGAACACAGTTCCTTAGAAAAATATACCTCTCACACTTTATTCGAAAGGGTTGCGAAAGGGTTGCAAAGGGGTTGTATGTGAGAGGTGAGTTGGAGACTGAACAGACTGCAACATATTGACCCCCAGTTCCTCTGACTATAGCAGCACTTCTTTTCTGATTCTGCTGGGCTGCTCAACCAGGGATCCTGTAGGCCCAAGCCCTCTGCTGGGAGCTGGTTCTCACTGCCTTGAACTCCAACTGCAACTGACTCAAACTAACTCGACTCTCTGTGGCACCGGGTTATATAATTGTTTGACGCCCACCTGCTTCTTGTGGGTGTCGCATCTGCACCGAATTCAACCCATCAACCTGTCAAGGTGATATCTTCGACCGGATGCACCTGTTTCTTGATTGACGGCTGGGTCGAAGGTCAGTATGTTACAGTTATACTGAGGACATTATAGTCATAACAAGGACACTCTATCCTATGATAGTTGGTATACTTAGTATATGGAATTTATATGCAAATGTAGTAAACTATTATGAGACATAGCCCAGTTGGATGGGGCTGTAGAAAAAAATTGACTCCATCTCTGCTGTGGGGTAAGGTCCCACCCCCAATGTATATTCTGGATATGACACTAAACTACATCTGATAGTGAGGATTCAGTCTTGAAGCTTTGGGGAATGTTGGGTACCCCTTCATTGCCATTGCTCTCAGGTCCACTCTGACCTGGAGTGGTAGTACCTGTTCAGGTTCCATCTATGGATCAAATAGAGCTATTTAATCATTTACTATACTTGAGAACATTTAACAGTGTACTAACAAATGACTGTTGAATTATTAGTATTACTTAGTAGTATTAATACAAAAAAAAGAATTATAAGTGTTAAATAGCAATACTTGAAACCATTGAACTGTATACAAGCAAATGATCTCTGGCTTTAAAAATCACATATATAGCTGTATAAATGGGATTTAGTATTAGATAACCCATAAAAATTGATATGCAATAAACACAAACAATTAAACTAAACTATTAGAGATAGTAATGCTTATTGATACTTGAATTATTATTGATATTGTGTTGTATGTCAATAATGAAGAGACTATAACACTAGTTTATAAAAATATAACTCACTTTATTATGATGAAAGGGTCAAAATGGCTATATGTGTAACAGAGACAGAGAGACAGAAGACTGTCATGATTGACACCATGTTAGAACAGATATATTCGAGAGTCAGTCAAGAACTGCTTGGGTTAACATCATATCTTTCGATTTACCCCATATTTTCTTAACCCACATTGAGATACATATTTCAGAACCTTTCTTCTTCGTGCTTCTCAACCCTCTCCTGCTGTTGTCCAAGATGACGCATTTTATCCACCCAGCTGACTGTTTATCTCCTCATTGACTGACTGCCTGACACTCTTGTCATTATATAATTTTCTGAATGCCCACACATTTTTCCTTCCAATTCTCAATTCACCTGATTCATTTCCGCTGTCCCTTATTTAACCAAAGAACAGGTGCAATATCCTGTTTATGATATCCAAAATAATCAGCTGTAAAAGGATAAATATATAGCAATTGAATTGATATCAGAGTGGTATTATTGATGCTTCAAAAAGTAAGTCTTATTGATACTTGGAATAATATTTAATTTTTATATTCTAAGTGATTATGAGAAGACTCCTGATAGTGTGAAAAATTTTTAAGCTTGTTGGTTGGTTGGGTTTATGGCATATCAAACTTTGAAGGTTATTTAATGACAAATCTGTTTTATGCAAATAATCAGTTCTATTTCAAACAATTCAGTTTAGCATGAGTACACATTTTAATTGCCAAAAGTTCTAATTCAAACAATTTAGTTTTGTATAAGTATAGTTTTTGTCCACACAGTTAAAAGTTAGAACAGTTCTATTTCAAACAATTCAGTTCAGCATAAGTATGCAGTTTAAATGTCAACAGTTCTATTTCAAGCAATTCAGTTTAGCATAAGTACAGAGTTTAATTCTATTTGACCCATAGATAGGATCCTACCACTCCGGGCCAGAGTAGACCTGGGAGCGATGGTAATGAAGAGGTACTCCACATTCTCCAAAGCTCCAGCATTACTTGAGCTTCACCATCAGATTGTTTAATGTCATATCCAGGACACTGGTGAGTGGGTGGGGGAGGGGCTCTACCATTCTTCAGAGGTGCAGTCAGTATATTCTTCAGCCCCAGCCATCTGGGTGATTTAAGCTTGTTGAATTTTTTAAAATATCAACAAATTTTTATATTAAGATTATGAAACTGTTTAAAAATTGCTCTGAAGAGAGGTTTTTTGAAAGAAAATAATTTGTTATTGTTGTGGCAGAATCACCAACTAATAGACTCAATCACTCTCCATAATGCCAGAAGACACAGCAATATGAAGTCAGTCTAGATCCGGAAGCTGACATCGCCTTTGTGCGGTTATGCGAACTAGCTTACTATCTTGTTCTTGTAACCATCCTTTGTTCTTGTAAATATATACCTATACTATGCTGTGGTGTTCTGTTCTCTTTGTGACCCCTTCCAGGACAATAACAGTTATGTGACTATCATCTCACATGGGCAATGTTTGTATTTTTCATGAATTCTGTGATAAAATTGATTACCATAAAACTAAATGGAAAGCTTCAGAGATTCTACGTACTTGTGGTGTAGCGGTTATCATAATAGTAAATGGATTTGGTAACTAGAGTTCAAATCCTGGATGAGGCTGTCTGCATTTGACTTTGTGCTAATGCCCTTGAGAAAGGCATAAATTCATCTCTGCTCCCTCTAGTTATAGGTAAATAGTAGTGTTCACTCGGTTCTTTAACTTTGATATAGCAACCTGTCTAGGAGAACGGAAACCCTAAATTCGGACCAGATGTAAGTAAGTAGTAAAGTTTGCGACTGTAGTCGAGGGCGACCCAAAGGCTCCCTTTTCAATAGCTACGATACTGAAGTGTAGGGGAGGGCGCTACTCCTTTCCCTGGATTGCCCCACTTTACCCTCGATACATACCTTATATTGCTGAGTGTTAAGCAAGGACATATCAAGTACCATTTGTAAAGTCTTTGGTATGACACGACCTGGGATTGAACCCAGGTCTCCCGGATCATTGGTGAACACTCTACCCACTGGGCCAATGAACTGTACTCTGAGATGTAATCTGCTTAAAAATTGACCTTGTGTTACCATATCCTGCCTGTGGCAGAGGGGGTTGGGTAAATATATACACACAAAAGAAATCAGTTAAACAAAAAAATCTATGATTGTATGTTAGTTTATATTAGGTGACTTAATCTAAAGTATCATCAAATGAGTTAGATTGAATATCGGGAAAATATCCAAAACAATTTTTAAGGAGTCCCCATAGCATAATGGCAAAAATATTGGACTGCAACCTCGAAGTTAGGGAGTTCAAATTCCAGTCATGTTGTTATGTTCACTTTTGAATGAATACTCTTTGGAAAGGCATGAACCCCCTTATCCACCAGCTATGGGTTAAATAGTATTGCTGCTGTTCTTCTACAAGAAGATATATATATATATATATATATATATATATATATATATATATATATATACATATTGTCATCCACAGACAGATTTGTTTCGTTCTATCAGAACTCTTCAGTGTGGCTGACAGGCTAGATTCCCGAAGCTGGGATCGAAACCCAGCTGACTCAAGTGCCAATCCAAGATTCTATCACTCAGCCATGAGGAAACCAGTGCAAGCAAAGGAAATTTAAACAGTTATGTATCACAATTGTTTTCGTTTACATATACCCACTTAACAGCTACCGAGAGCTCGATTCATATGAAGAGCCTTGCATTACACTAATGGTAACACACACACACACACACACACACACACACACATACACACATACATATATATATATATATTATAACAGTGTTGGTTATAGCTAAATCACTTAGTGGGTTTGTGGCGAACCAAGTGCAATATAATATGGAGAGTGCTCAATATCTAGGATAGAGCTATTATATAATAATAATAAATAAATATATATTTGATTTATTTATTTGATGCCATGGAAGTTTCATGGCATTAAATATATAAATATATAAATCTAATATATATTTATTTATTATGATAGATAGATAGATAGATATAAGAATTATCATTTTAGATACAACTCAATTGTTAAAGAACCTCCGATTGCAATCTAGTCTAGCTGATCATTACTACTATGGTATTTGAACTTCACTAGTTACTTCAAATTTGCAGCCTTGTGCCAGTCTAAACTCATCCTAATGAATATCTAAAATTCCATGACCAGAAGTAATGCCTGAAGTATTTGCAAAATAAGTATCCACAAAACAAGTGTTTATGAAATAAGTATTTACAAAAGTATTTACAAAATAAATATTTAGAAGAATATTTACTAAATAAATATTAACAAAAAAAATATTTACTCAATAAATATTTACAAAATAAGTTCTTGTCATGTAAGGGAGATAATTATTTTACAAATAGCTTCAAGCTGTGTTTCTCAAACTATCTGATGTGGAGTACAGAGGATATTTTTCCACTGTGCCATATTATTAGATTTGCGATCAAATTCAAAGTATTTCTATCTGTTTGTATTGTATCACAGCATGTGAAAAAAATAATACTAAACAGAAAGATTTTAGATATTTTATTTTTACATTAGCATAATATATATTATTATAATAATGTAGAACTAGAAACTCACCACATACCAGCAGTTGATGACTCGTGTACCAGTACTGGTATGTGTACAACGACTTTGAGTGGGGCTGCCTTTAAATATTTGCTACCATATTTCTCAGGGTTGAGGACGCTCCAACTTACTTGTAAAATCTTGGATAAATAAATAAAATTGATTATGAAAAAAAAAAAAGACAAAAGTAGCCTTCAGCCTGCAGGATGCAGATTAAATTTTTTAGATATATTTTGTGGGAAGGAGAAATAGCATCCTGAACATATGGTATTTTGATTGTAAATAACAACTTTGAAAATATTGTTTTAACAGGTATGTATTCAGAAACTTCTCAAGAACTTGAAACAAGTGAACATACTGTAATATAAAGAATTGGTCCAGATTAGTATAAAAATAGTACTTATTGAATGAATGTTGGTATTTAATAAGCTTAGCTTAGCTTAGTTAAACACAAGGCAACCAGTGATGGATTAAAATTTTGGAGACCCCAGGGCTACAGGTACTGTGAGACCCCACTGATATTTTCAAAAAGGAAAAAGGCAAAGAAAAATTAATTTAATTCTATGAGGCTAACAAGTTCAAAGCAATAAAAAAATGCTGCTAAAGAAAGGAAACTTTGTATGATTCCAACAGATAAAACAATTATGGATATTTTAATGTTTGTATGTCACAAACTGTTATATATATTATACAGTTTCTTTTTGCTTTATTATACTAAACATAAATACTAAGTTTGGTTTTGTTTCTTCGTTTAATGGCATATCAGCCTTTGTGAGTTATTTAATGCCAAAGCTATTCGTCTTGAAGAACAGTAGTGGTACTATTTAACCCATAGCTGGGAGGATAAGGGGGTTCATACCTTTCCTTAGGGTATTTGTCCGAAAGTGAACGTAATAGCGCGACTGGACTTAACAACTTGCTTACTACTATTCCACACTCCATCGCTTTAATCATTACACCACGAGGACATCCCCCATAAATACTAGAGTGAGTCAAATGTTTTACAATATTTTGGTAACATGACGCACAATTCGGCAGCTCTGGATACTTTTCATGAAGTCATGAAGATGACAAACCTCACTGGACTGTGAGATACTGATCTCTCCTAATACTCTCCAAGTGCTACTAATTGGATTTACCTCTATGGCTTAGAGGACAACCTCAGAAACCATACTTTTAGGCTTACTTGACCTTTGCCTGATTATCAAAGTTATTACAACACAAGCAAAATTTCTTAACGATTTGGTTATTGTACTCTGAACAACTGCACCTCCATCTTTAGCTCAACAAATGTTTTTAGTTGCTTTTGCTGTGTCATGGCTCATTTTGAACTTTTAAAGCATAAGTTCCTGAATTAAACTACATTGCACATTCATCTGTTCGACTTTCAAATCACACACAGAGTGAAACAATGCACTATGTGTCAGCACACCAGCCACCACAATACTACTAACCACAGCAGTTACATTCTACAATGTGAACTGCTTTGGTCACATGAGATATGTGCTGCAAACTGGAGGTGCCCGTGGTGTAATGGTTATCATCGTAGGAAATAGACACGGCAACACGAGTTCAAATCCTGGACCTGACTGATTGCATTTCACATAGCCCTAAAACCTTGGGAAAGGTATGAATCCAATTATTCTCCCTCCAGCTATGGGTAAATAGTAGGGCAGACTGGGTTCTTTAGCCTTGATGAGGCAACTAGTTTATTTTGTTGGTTTAACTTCTTGGATATGAAGGCTGTAAAGGAATTATATGAAAGGAGAAGATAGTAACAGATAGGAGACAAAGATATCTTATATTTTTTCTTTATTTCTGAGTTCAACAACCATTCAGTGGGTGAGGAAATTCTTCTTGAATACAAATGAAATGATTGAATCTCCCAGTCAAGGTGTTAAAAATGCGTTAGTTATTTCTTGGGTATATATGAGTCCAAATTTGGTTTTTAAAGCTTTAACAACATGTTTGATATATAAAGTTTTCGTGTTAGTCTTTTCTTGGGTATATAAATCCAAATTCAGTATTTAAAGCTTTAATGAGTTCAGTGTATAAAGCTTTAGCAGCATGTTATTTGCTTTTAGGAGTTTGTCTAAACCCGGTGCTTTAGTCATGGGTTGGTGGTAAAAGAGACGACAACTACCAGTGGAAGGGTTAGCCAATGCATCATCTTTAGATGATGCATTGGTGTCCTCCACCAGTTAGCATGGTATTGTCACTCCGCTGGTCACTGCTGAAAGAGAATGAGATTTTTCCTTTTGTCAGAACAGTCCCTTTTCTTTGCACATGCATTGTCCCTCTTCCAGTCAGAGGCCTCAGGGAGTTTCTGCATATTCTGATAATCATTTTAATTCAATTTAAATTTTTATTTATTTATTTATTTATTCTCTACATAAGCATATTTCAAAATATCACCAAATTTTTGACTCACTGTAGAATATTTTGATTGAACCCAGCACTAGAGGTTACAAGTATAGGGTGCTTAGATTGATTGATTAATTAATTGATTTTAATGGCCTGTCAACTTGTCTAGTTTTGTCTTATGACAAAGTATGGTTGTTGTATGGCTAATATAGATATTAGGTGTTATGTTATTTTCTGAGAAAAATTCTTGAAATGGATATGTAAATTTATATACTACATTGGTTTGGGTTAGGGGGATTTTAGGGGATTTTGTGCTATTCTTAACAATATGGTTGGATGTTTTAGATTTAGTGTTGTAGATAATGAGTTTTATTTGTTTTTGTGGTTTGGCGGGTTTAATGTGTCTGTTTATGATGTGAGTTATTACTTGCTTGTCTACTTTAAAATATTTTAATAAGTTTATTCTGTTAGTATTATTATTGTTGTTATTTTTATGGATGTTATGGAGATATTGTTTTACTTGTTGATCAATTTGTTCATTTGAGAATTTATTAACTCAGGTTTGGTTTATGTTCTTTAATCCTTTGTAAAATATTGTCTTGGTGGAGGATATGTGATAAGCTCTAGAGAGTAATTTTTTGATAAGGGCTAGTTTTTATTGGGGGTGGGATTCACTATGATAGAAGAAAAATTCTTGAAATGGATATGTAAATTTATATACTACATTGGTTTGGGTTAGGGGTATTTTAGGGGATTTTGTGCTATTCTTAACAATATGGTTGGATGTTTTAGTTTAGTGCTGTATGTAGATAATGAGTTTTATTTGTTTTTGAGGTTCGGTGGGTTTAATGTGTCTGTATACCATGTTGGTTATCACTTGTTTGTCTACTTTATAGTTTTTATGCATTTGGTTCTTGTAGTTTAGGTTTATTTAGTTGGTATTGTTATTTTTGTGGATATTATGGAGATATTGTTTTATTATCTATCAATTTTTATCATTTTTCTCAGAAAATAACATAACAACTAGTATCTATATTAGCCATACAACAACCACACTTTCTCGTCACCTTACCCACCACCTTTCTGACATAAGTGCCATAAAACAGCATAATAAAGACACTGACAATCTCAAATCCCCAGACATAAGAAAAATTCTAATTAACAATACAAAAATCATATACAAAAATAACAATAAAAACTATTTACAAAACCTCAAAACAATAACTATAAAAAATAAAAAAAAAACACTATAAATAAAATAGCATTCACCACAAGTATAAACATATTAAATGTATTCAACAACTAACCACCCACCCTAACAGAATGAACCAACCCCATCTATAATTTATTCCAAATAAATATAAAATTCACAATTTCCCAAACAACAAAGAATTTAACACTACCTCTGAAGATGACCAGCAAAATGGTCAAAAGCACTTGGGCTAATATAGGGTTTTTCTCTACCATCTCGACCCAGGAATACAAAGAGTAGTAAGAAGACTTGAATGTCTTCACTTAAAGATCATAAAAAAGAGGCAGTCCGTGGTATTTAACAGAACTTGTCTAGATAACAATTTGCTGCCTAAATATACAATATATATATATATATATATATGTATGTATAAAGTTGGCGACCGTTGTCGAGGGTGACCAGAAGGCTCCCTTTTCAATAGCTACTACACCGAGGCGTAGGGGAGGGTGCTACTCCTTTCCCCGGATTGCTCCACTTTACCCTTGATATGTACCTTATATTGCTGAGTGTTAAGCAAGGAGGTATCAAGTACCATTTTTAAAGCCTTTGGTATGACGTGATCTGGGACTGAACCCAGGTCTCCCGGACCATTGGTGAACACTCTACCCACTGAACCAACAAGCCGGTTTTATATATATATATATATATATATATATGGCATTTATATATATATATATATATATATATATATATATATATATATATATGCCATATATATATATATATATATATGCCATATATATATATATATGCCATATATATATATATATATATTTATTTCAACAGGATTTGGCAATTAATAACCCACATTGGTTGCTATGCCATAAAACATAACCAAACTAAACCAAACCAAGAAATGTAGGAGTGTTTACAACTATGTACAAGCCTGGACAATAAAATGGTGCCCTACAGAGATATTCATTGTTTACTTTCCAATTAACATCAGTAAAGTACTGTCGTTTCTTTGTGTGTTAGATGTTAAATCAGATTAAATTATTTCTCTAATGTTAGATTCTTTTTTCTTTATTATAAATGTCCATATAAGAAATAACTTAATCATTGTTTCTTGAACATTTTTTTGTTGCTTGCATTGCGGTATTTGTTACTCGCCCCACCTAACGAGCAAGTGTGGCACAAGGCCTTTTTTTAGGTGGGACCGGGTGCAGGGCTGTAGCCCCCACGCGCCTGGTATTTCCCAAAAATGCCTACGTCCCCATCGGCATTCCCCTTATTAGGGGCGCCTCAGGTGCCAGGCGATTATCCCAACCCTCCTGAAGGAGGTAAAAGCCTGGGGGGAAGGCCCCCTGAGGCCGAAGGAAATTATCCAACTGCCAAGATGCACCCAGTCAGATCTGTGCCGCAGTAAACACAGCCGACCAAAGTGCGACCCGGCAATTGTTGCTTGCATTGCAAACTTTTCATGCCTAATACAAATGTCTTACAATGAAATTAGAGACATTCACTATTTTTCTAAAAGCTTTTCTGTTGTATTGTTTTAAATGTTGACGTACTTTTTGTATGCTTTATTCTAAAAAAATACACATTTTTAAAATTATTTTCCAAGCAAATTTTTTGTACCAAATATAAACATCTGACAAGGAGATAAGTGGTAGTAATATATACATATGTATATAATGTTCTTTCACACACACACACACACACATACAATCACTCAGGGAGCAAGATTAGTGGTCAGTCTAACTTTGTGGCATATCAGCTGTCATGTATCATTTGAGGAGAAAAGAGTAAGAAAGGAGAAAAACAAGAAAACCCCCAAAATATACAAACCATTTACTTCCTGAAGACAATATAAAACATCTGAAACACGTGTTGAAGAAAATAAATAACTTAAAAACAAATTCCCTTGTGGACTTTTTTATTTTTAAGCCTGTACAGGATGTGGAAGGAAAATTGGGAATATTCTAATATAATAATAAACAGCTCTGTTATAAAACAAGATTAATTTCAATTTCAAAAAATAAACAACGAAATAAGAAGATAGATACAAAACAGTAAATTTATCCAGTATAACCACAATTTTTTTCAATTATTGTATCAACACGCCTTCGAAACGATTTGCATGCCTTGTATCAACATGCCTTTGAAACGATTTGCATACCTTTGAAACGATTTGCATGCCTTGTATCAACATGCCTTCAAAACGATTTGCATGCCTTCAAAACAATTTGCATGCCTTATATCAACATGCCTTTGAAATGATTTGCATGCCTTCGAAACGATTTGCATGCCTTGTATCAACATGCCTTTGAAACGATTTGCATGCCTTTGAAACGATTTGCATGCCTTGTATCAACATGCCTTCGAAACGATTTGCATGCCTTCGAAATAATTTGCATGCCTTCGAAATAAATTCTTCAGACATTTTATTCCATTCCTCCTCAATAGCAGTCATAAGCGAACCAATATTTGGATGGGAATTTGCATTTGTTTTGTTTTCTAAAATGCCCCACATAGTGTGATCCAGGGGGTAAAGATTTGGGCTTAAATCTTGTTTAATTGCTGCTCTTGCAGTTTTATCAATGACTTGCAATTCATTAACTGCTTTCTTATTGATGTTGTGGGTTTTTTCTTAATCACCATAGTTTTTTTGTTCAATCCTCCACTTGTTGTATATTGACCTTCGACCTGGCCAAACATGCCATTCCAAGGACAGCGGAAGGGCATATTCCATTGGCTGACAAAATGGGACAAGGTAAAATCCCGCGGTACAGTCATAGACTGATGCACTGGAAGAGAGTGACCTGTGAACTGCATGACCGTTATTTCCGTTTGATGACGATCAAACATGCCATTCCAAAGATCGAGTGGGCAATGGAACTATTATATAACTCGGTGAAGACAGGAAGTCAGTTAGTTTTGGAGATCGGAGAAGTTGGAGAAAAGATGTGGTAGAGAAAGCCAGCACTCAGCAGAAAGCTGGGCCCCTGGGCCTCCGGGTTGAGCAACCCTGGAGAATGAGAAAGACACATTGCTGATCGCCATAAGAGTGGGGGTCAATATGTTGCAGTTCTGTTCGGTCTCCAACTTCCTCTCACACACAACCCTTGCAAATAAAGTGAGAGGTATATTTTTCTAAAGGACTGTGTCGCTCATCGTCATTATTGTGTCGTTATGATTCTGCATGCATCTGCATATGAGTATACAACACACTCCTTCTTTTCCTTTAAAAGCTCTTTTTCTGTAAAAAAATTTTTCTTTGCTTTATATATGATAAACAAAGAAACTTTGACTTGGTTTCAGCATTAACCAAATCATAGATTCTTTATTGTTTATTTTCTTGCTCATTGCCTTGTCAGCTGAGGCTGTAGAATACACTGACTTCACCTTTGCGTAGGAGTAAGATGAGTGTCCTGGATATGACACTAAATAATCTGATGGTGAGGTACCAGTGATGCTGGAGCTTTGGGGAATACGGAGTACCCCTTCATTGCCATCGCTCCTAAGTCCACTCTGGCCCAGAGTGGTAGAACCTGATAAGGCCCTATGTATGGGTGAAATAGAACTAAACAGCGTTCTTATGCTAAACTGAATTGTTTGAATTGGAACTGTTTGACTAATCTGAATTGCTTGAAATAGAAATGTTTTTGACAATTAAACTGTGTACTTATGCTAAACTGAATTGTTTGAAATGGAACTTGTTTTGTATGCTAAACTAAATTGTTTGAAATGGAACTGTTTTTGACATTGAAACTGTACTTACGCTAAACTGAATTGTTTAATATAAAACTGTTTTGACATTTAACTGTGAGTAAACAAAATCTATATTTATGCTAAACTGAATTGTTTGAATTAGAACTGTTTGACTGAACCGAATAGTTTGAAATAGAAATGTTTTTGACAATTAAACCGTGAACTCATGCTAAACTGAATTGTTTGAAATACAACTGATTATTTGTATGAAAATGGATTTGGCATTGAATAACCTACAAAGTTTGATATGCCATAAAACCCAAACAAACAACCATTTTCTTGCTCATTCATATTGGGTTGAATTTTAATTTTTAAAAAAGTGCTGGAATAATAGAGCTTATCATGAAAATTTAGTTTTACCACATTTTTTTCATAAATTGGACTAATCAAACAAAAAAAAAACATTTTCAAAACAATTTCAAATTTTGCTTCTGCACCCTATATATATATATATATAATAAATATATATTAGATATATATATTTAATTCATGAATTAGATATATATATCTAATATTTATTTATTTATTATTATATAATAGCTCTATCCTAGATATTGATCACTCTCCATATTATATTGCACTTGGTTTGACACATACCCACAAAGTGATTAAGTGACAACCAACACTCTTATAATATATATATATATATATATATATATATATATATATATATATATGTGTGTGTGTTTGTGTGTGTATGTGTGAGACAGTTATTATCCAAGGAATTATACATGATTCAAATTCTGAATGAAGCTGTTTAGTGTTTTACTTCATACTAATGCCCTTTGGAATGGCTATGGGCAGAGGAAGATTTGGTTGGGTATTAATTTTCGTTTGTTGTTTCGTTGTGTTGGTTATTGGTCTTAGTATATTTTGGGTTTTGCGTATCTGACTCCATTTGTTTTCTCTTCTTCTTACACTATCTATCTTGTTAGCATCTTCTTTGTCTGTAGAAAGCCGCAAAAGAATTGCAGAAAGGAGGAAGGAAGGAAGAAAAGAGATGAAAATACCTTTCAACTCAAAACTTTATTTCTGGGTTTAAATCGTCAAATCTCCCTAACAAGGTGTTAAAATATATTTATCATTTTCAGTGGGTGATAAGTCCAAAGTCTGTGATAATGTCCACTGGGTGATTTTTGTAATATTTATTTCTGTAGTATTGGCTAGCTTGCTGCAGACATACCTAAGTGTCAGGCCACATAACCCCATCAACACGTGTTCACTGCTAGCAGCCAAGTACAAAGGCATCCTTACAGTCTGAGGGGTACTGCTTAAGTGAGGTAGAAATTCTCTTTAGCACAGGGTAGGTCCTTTCTTTGGGCATGTGCCATTCCTATTTCCTATCAGGGGGTTTCTGGGAACTGCTACCTTTTTTAATTTGATTTTTACTTTTTATTTTTGTTAGTCTCCACAAGGTATTGATACATCTCTTCTTTCTCCAGCTTTAGTTAAATCATAGGACCAACTGAGCTCTTCAGCCTTGATATGGAGACCAGTCTAAAAAGAAAACCTTGAATTCAAACCAGCACCACTCAGTTTAAAAATTGGCCATGTGTCACATTCTGCCAGGGGTAGAGAGGTTGGGTAAATGCATAGCCGTATGTATTTATATGTATATATATATACATGTATATATGGATGCATGTGTATATAAATATATATATGTTTGTATGTGCATATATATATATATATATATACATATTTACCAACCCTTCCATACAAGCAGGCTGTAACACATGGCCATTTTTTTTTCGAGTAGAGTTTGGCAAGTTTGAATTCAAAGTTTTCCTTCTCCTAGACAGGTCACCCTACAAAGGTTAAAGAGCCCAGTCTGCCCTACAATTTACCGATAGCTGGAAGGAGAATAATTGGATTTATGCATTTCCCAAGCATTATATGAAAAGTAAACCATCTCGTCCAGAATATGTATATATATATATATAGTTGCATGTATGCATATGTATATATGTATATATGCATGTATATATATATATATGTATGTGTATATGTATGTACATATGTATATATATATATATATGCATTAAAAGCGGGACGACCAGCTCGAACTTACATACAGCAACTATGTGAGGACACAGGATGTAATCCTGAAGACCTGCCGGAGGTGATGAATGATAGGGAGAAGTGGCGGGAGAGGGCCAGGGATATCCGTGCTGGCGGCACGACATGATGATGAATGCATATATGTATGTATGTATGTATGTATACATATGTATCTATATGTATGTATACACACATATGTATCTATATGGATGTATGCATATATATACATATATATACATGTATATGTATTGATATATGTATACATATATGAACAGCCTTTAAGATTCGAAAAAGAAATCACTAGGTGGTTGAGAGTGAAGGAAAATTTATTTAAAGCATAAGTTCCTGGATTGAACAACATTACACATTCATCTGTATGACTTTCAAATCTGTTGCATTCTGGTTAGTGAACGCTTGTAATATTAAATAAAGGACAAACCATGATATGAGAGGAAATAGAGATATATTCTCAGGAAAAAATACATACAATAGAGAAACTATTAGTTGACAAAAACATAGGATTAGTGAATGCAGAATAAATATATAGTCCAACGATAGTATTGGCTTCCGTTATTATGGTAGCAAGTAAGGTGATCTAGTGCAATCTCCAGTCTCCAGCGCTTTAATACTATTCCTATAAGAAACTGCTCTTCACCTTTTGGTCTGCCCTGGTATTATTAGGTACTGCTATATATGGCAGATGGACTAGTTCATTGTGTGGAAAAAGGTGGGTGATACCCAACAAAATCATACACAGAGTGAAACAATGCACAATGTGTCAGCACAACCACCACACAATACTACTATCCACAGCAGTTACATTCTACAATGTGAACTGCATTTGGTCTCATGAAATATGTGCTGCAAACTAGTATTGGATCCCAGGGGCAAGCTGTGTTGCTGTTTGCTATCTGATTCTATTCTGGGTTATTCTAATTTTACCCCACTTTTGTTTTGTTGGTTTAACTTTTCGGATATGAAGGCTGTAAAGGAATTATATGAAAGGAGAAGATAGTAACAGATAGGAGATAAAGACATCTTTTATATTTTTCCTTTATTTCTGAGTTCAACAACCATTCAGTGGGTGAGGAAATTCTTCTTGAATACAAATGAAATGGTTGAATCTCCCTGTCAAGGTGTTAAAATGCATGAGTCGTTTCTTGGGTATATGAATGTATGAATATACATATGTATATATACTATATATACATATATATTATATACATATATATACTTATGTATATATGTATATGTATTGATATATGTATGGATGTATGAAGCCTTTAAGATTTGGAAAAGAAATCACTAGATGGTTGAGAGTGAAGGAAAATTTATTTGCCCCAAAATTATTTTACTTGACTGAGGTCCATTTTCAATAAATAATAGTCAATAATTTTACAAGTCCAGTCATTCTAGGAGGTAAGAAATAAGAGAAGAATATATTAATTTTACTTACTTGTATAATTTTTTTTTTAGTGCGTGGTTGACAGAAGTATGCATTTTTTCTTTCTTTTTAATGTTCGTTTTTACTTTTTGTAAACAGGGAGCAAATATAGATGTTGAGATCAAAGATGATATTTTTCAAATGAATTTCTAAAAATCTGTGAGTGTCTTTAATCTGGACAACAGAGACATTTTGGCTCCACTGTGGAAGTGTGAATTATATGAATGTTTGTAATGGCCGGATGTCCAAGAGAGAGAGGCGTTGGTCATTCTAAATTCAATTTGTCAGATCTTCTTTTGATGATTGCGGTGTATTTTAGGGATGCATCTCCCTTTTCTTTAACCAGACATTTTAATGGTTGTCAGGCACCAGGCGCAAAACCAAATTATTCACTAAGGTCATTGTAGGTCATTCTAAGTAACTTGTGAATCTTCAGTGGCATATTGTTGGGTTGTAAAAAGAATCTGTTTTCCTTTTTATATATTTGAAGAGACACATTTCATTGCAATTTTTGATCGACCGCTGGGCGACTAGGAGAATAACTTTAATCGCCAGAATAAGTTTTTACTCAATAGAGTCGATTGAGTGATTGGAATCTCAAAGGCTGTTTATGAATATATGTGTATGTGTATACATGTTTGTGTATGTATTCTTATCTATCTATCTATCTATCTATCTATTTATCTATCGCAGCCAGTTCTTTTTTCCTATTTACCTATTTATCTATCTATCTCAATGTTTTTGTATATGTCAATAATATTACATTATAGAAGTGTCAAGTTGCCACATGATCTCAAACTTTGAAAACTCTTAATCATAGTTTTCATCTGAGTAAAAGAAAGAAATGACAACTATGTCTTTTAAGTTTTAAATTGGTTAATTTCTTGTTTTCTTTTTCTTTTACTTTTATCTTATTTTTTTTTTCTGAAACTTGTTTTCTCATATTTACCATATTTACCAACCCCTCCACTCGGGCAGGATATGACACAAGGTCAATTTTTTTAAGCGGAGTTTAACAGGTGTGAATTCAGGGTTTTCCTTCTCCTAGACTAGTTACCTCACCAAGGCTGAAGAACCTCGTCTGCCCTACTATTTACCCATAGCTGGAGGGAGAATAATTGGATTCATACCTTTCCCAAGGGTATTAGTGCTATGTGAAATGCAATCAGTCTCATCCAGGATTTGAACTCGTGTCCACTTCCTACGACAATAACCCCCACACCACGGGCACCTCCCAACTGAAACTTGTTTTCTGTTCTCTCACAAACTTTGTTTAAAAGAAATGATATTTTCAAAATTCTTAACAACTTAAACCAATGAACTTAAGATATACAGTTGGTTGGTTAGTTGGTTGGGTTTTATGGTATATCAACCTTTGTAGGTTATTTAATGCCAAATCCCTTTTTATACAAATAGCTCTATTTCAAACAATTCAGTTTAGTATGAGTACACAGTTTAATAGTCAAAAACATTTCTATTTTAAGCTATTCAATTTAGTCAAACAGTTCTAATTTAAAGAAATCAGTTCAGCATAAGTATGCAGTTTAGTTCTTTTTAAATCCATTTTCATTCAAATAATCAGTTCTATTTCAAACAATTTAATTTAGCATGGGTATACTGTTTAATTGTCAAAAACATTTCTATTTCAAAATATTCAGTTTATTCAAACAGTTCTAATTCAGCTAATTTAGTTTAGTATAAGTATAGATTTTGTTTACAGACAGTTAAATGTCAAAACAGTTCTATATTAAACAATTCAGTTTAAGTATGCGGCTTAATTGTCAAAAACATTTCTATTTCAAGCTATTCAGTTTAGTCAAACAGTTTAAATTCAATTCAGTTTAGTCAAACAGTTCCAATTCAAACAATTCAGTTTAGCATTAGTATGCAGTTAACCATTTATTTAACCCATAGATAAGGCCTATCAGGGACTACTATTCTGGACCAGAGTGAACCTGGGAGCAATGGCAATGAAAGGGTACTCCGCATTCCCCAAAGTTCTTGCATCAGTTGGAACCTCACCATTAAATTGTTTAGAGTTACATCAGGACACATTAGGGGTGTCTTACTCCTCTGCAAGGGTGCAGTCGGTGTGTTCTACAGCCCCAAGTGACGGGGCAAATAAGATATGCTGTATGAAAAGTTATTTACAACTTATGGAAAAAAGTCATTTAGAGTTATTATTGAATTTGGTTAAATTGACATAACATTTTCATTGAAAAATATTTTTCCTGTGCATCTAAGTCTGTATTATTTGAAAATATCTTCTTTTTTCTTTTTTTTTTCTTTTTTGAGAAAAATTAACTTTAAATGGGGATTAGCTACAAAGTGGGGGTTCAGTTTATAATATATCAATAATGTATAATTGAACAAATGTGTCCAAATGTATAACACAATTTTCAATTAACAATAGGAATTTAATATAAACTGGGCCCTAATGATCAGCGCTGGGTTCAAAGCATGGCAGATCTATTGGGCCATACCATTAAAAATAAGAGGAGTGTTTATAATTTGTATTTCTTTGAATATTTCAAACATGTGAATTATATCTTCTTTTTTGATTTTTTCATTTCTCTCCCTCTAATTCAATGCATCATCCGTCCAATAAAGATGCTATAAAAATCCAATTGAAATTAAAGCAGTCTATCATGTAATCAAAATTTAGAGAAAATTTTTAATTTTGATTAAAAAAAGAATAGATTGAAAGGGTTGTATCTATTCTTAAAAATTCCAGTATATCTAAAAAATGAGGAAAAGAGCATCTTTTTTTTTTAATTTTTTTTCATCAATTGTTAATAATTCAAAAGGAATTGTTATATAATAGCCGAGGGATTTCGGTTCATGCCTTTGAGTTTAGTTAGGCTGAGAACCTTTCGGCTCAGCACATGGGTTAGTTGGGTACTAGACACCAAACGAGAAGGATCGACTTTTGGAGCTCGCAGACGCGAGGCGAACTTGCGCCCTATGGGGGCCGCTCGAGATGGGGGCCAAATGAATAAGACAGCATAGAAGATTGTGTCTCTCCTCCTTACGTCGAAACCTTTAACTCAAAGTTAATAAAAAGGTTTCGTACCTGAACAAGAAGTCGTTACGTGTGTCCGAATTCCGAGATTCCTATGTTCTTTATATGTTCTATCGTAATGAACATTATATGTCTATTTCGCACATGGCTGTATTCGTGTATATGGCTATGTAACGCAATAAACAACAGAAAAGAGTAAAATATTAAACTGAGACATCATCATCATCATCAATAACAGCAGCAGCAACAGCAACAGCAGCAGCGATACTAGTAGTAGTTAGAGTTGTAGTGAACACACAGTCACAGAGCTTTCTTTACTATGAGCTGTCTATTTTTCGTATCTATATCTTCCTTTCTCTCTTTCTGTTTGATATTAGTATAACACTTTCTAGTGAACAGAAAAGCAAATTTAGTGAATATATATATTAGCCTAATGAGTTGGAAATTTACTAAGCTTTTTTGCTTGAGTGTTTGCCAATGGTCAGGGAGACTGAGGTTCAATCCCAGGTCGAGTCATACCAAAGACTTAAAAAATGGTACTTGATGGTGCGTTGCTCACTCAGCACTATGAGGTGAGGATCAAGGGTAAAGTGGAGCAATCCTGGGAATGGAGTAGCACCCTCCCTTACGCCTATTGAAAAGGGAGCCTTTGGGTCACCCTTGACAAAGGTCTCCAACTTTACTTTACATGCACACACTATATTTTTGGTCCAGTCAACTAGGACTGCAGAATACACCAACAGCATCTCTGCAGATGGGTAAGACACTCCCAACGAGTGTCCTGATATGACACTACACAATCTGATGGTAAGTCTTCAGTAATGCTGGAGCTTTGGGGAGTGAGGAGTACCCCTTCATTGTCATCACTCCCAGGTCCACTCTGGCTCTGAGTGGTAGTACCTGATAGGGTCGTATCTAGGGGTCAAATAGAACTGTTTGACATTCAAACACTGTATTTATGCCAAACTGAATATATTGAAATAGAACTATTTTTACATTTAAATGTTTGTAAACAAAAAACTGTACTTATACTAAAGTGAATTGTTTGAAATAGAATTGTTTTTACATTTAACTGTGTGTAATCAAAGGATTGATTTATCAACAAAATGTGTTTAGAAATCATATATTTAATATATATGTATAAAAATGAATTTGGCATTAAATAACCTACAATGGTTGATACGCCATACAACCAAACCAAACAATATATTTTAATGTGAATTGAATTGCCAGGACCAGAAACACCCACGCATGACATACGGAAACACTGGACAGCTGTTTTGACCTTATTAGGTCTCATCAGCAGTGTATACCATGATCTCCACCACTGGAGATCGAACCAGCGATCACAGATTGCAGTGCTGAAACTCTACAACTGAGCCACCAGTTCATATCACACACAAGTGACGCCAAATTAACTAGTCATGGTAATTGCGTGGCCAATTGACCTAAATGTGTCTTGAAAGTTACATCCGTACTCTTTACAGAGGACACGGTCACCTCCAGGGCCACATCTTCCTAAGAGGAATAGAAATATGCATCCAGGTAATTATTATGCCCCCAATGTGACCTCATAAGGTTGAAACAGCTGTCCAGTGTTTCTGTATGTTGTGCGTAGGTGTTTGCCAGATTTTCTGGTCATGGTAATTCAATTCACAATATATTTCCTGTACTTAAAAAAGGAAAATGCAGATCAACATATTCTAAGTACAAAATACAATAACGATAAAACTAGATAAAAACTCATGATTCAGAATTTTATGTCAATCTTCAGATGCGATAGTATTCAACCGATGAATTGAATATTAGTCCATCTGGTTGGTTTAGTTTGGGTTGGTTGGTTGGTTATTTAATGCCAAATCCAATTTTTACTTCTATATTAAATATATGATTTATAGACACATTTCGTCGATACATTTTTAAATGAATTTGAGTTCATTTGTTGCATATTGACTCCGGACGAGCTGTCAAAATAGGAAATGTACCTGTGTAAATAACAGGTGCATCCGGTCGAAGGTATCAAGGGGATACCCTTGACTGTCGATAGGTTGAATTGAGTGGGCGTAAAACAATAATATAACTTGGTGCACAGGAAGTTCGAGTCAGTTGGAGAGAAGATGCTGGAATGAGGACCATGTCCCAGAGAGGCTGGGCCCCCAAGCCCCCCAGTTGAGCAGCCCAGGGGAACGAGAAAGAAATGCTGTTATGGCCATAAGAGTGGGGGTCAATATGTTGCAGTTCTGTTCAGTCTCCAACTCACTCTCACACAGTAAAACCTTTAGTAACCCTTTTGAACCCTTTCAAATAAAGTGAGAGGTATATTTTTCTAAAGAAGTGTCTTCACTCGTCCTTATTGTGTTGAATATATTTCTGCATGCATATGCATATGTATTATGTGGCTATACAACACATTTGTTTGCACGCAGTTAAATGGTTTCAAGTATTGCTATGTAACATTAACAATTTAACTTCAGTCATTTGGTTGCACACATCCAAATAGATATACATATATGATTTGTAAGTGAATAGTTGGCAGTGGAGCAATTCTGGGAATGGAGTAGCACCCTCCCGTACACCTCAGTTTAGTAGCTATTGTAAAGGGAGCCTTTGGGTCACCCTTGACTAAGGTCACCAACTTTACTTTACACACACACACACAGGGGTGTCCTCGTAGTGTAATGATTAAAGCGATGGATTGCAGAATCGTAGTAAGCGAGTTTGTACTTCAGTTGCACTATTACATTCACTTTCGGGCAAATACCCTTTGGAAAGGTATGAACCCCCTTATCCTCCCAGCTATGGGTTAAATAGTACCACTACTGTTCTTCTAGGAGAATGGCTTTGGCATTAAATAACCTACAAAAGGTTGATATGCCATTAAACAAAAGAAAGAAAGAAACACACACACACACACTATATTTTTGGTCCAGTCAACTAGGACTGCAGAATACACCAACTGCATCTCTGCAGATGGGTAAGACTCTTCCAATGAGTGTCCTGAATATGACACTACACAATCTGATGGTGAGTCTTCTGTAATGCTGGAGCTTTGGGGAGTGAGGAGTATTTTAAATGAGTTAGAACTCATTTGTTTACACACTAGTATTGCCATTGTTTCTACACTGTTAAATGGTTTCAATTATTGCTATCTAACACTAATAATTCTATTTAATATCAATCATTTGTTTCCAGACAGTGAAATGATTGCAAGTTTTACTATGTAACACTAATTATTCTATTCAACACTATTCATTTATTTGCACATAGTCAAATGGCTCCAAGTATTGGTAAGTATCATTAACATTTCAATTAGACAGTCAGTTATTTACACACAGTTAAATGGTCAAACAGTTCTTTTTCAAACATTTCAATTTAGCATGTCATTTGTTTGTATACAGTTTAAATGTCAAACAGTTCTATTTGACCCATAGATAGGACCCTGTCAGGTGCTACCACTCTGAGCCAGAGTAGACCTGGGAGTAATGGTAATGAAGGGGTACTTCACATTCACCAAAGCTCCAAGACTGGAACCTTTCCATCAGATTGTTTAATATCATATCCAGGATATTCATTGGAAGGGGGATTCTTACCCCTCTGCAAAGATGCAGTTGGTGCATTCTACAGCCCCAGCCGACTGGGCTGTTGTCCACCTGAGGATTGACAATATAAAACTCCAAGTTATTAGTTTTTATCCAGTTTTATCATCATTTTATTATATTCAATTATTATATTTACATTTTATTATTATTATTTTATTATTACTTTTACATTTTATTATTATTTTATTATTATTTTTATATTTTGTTATTATTTTTACA
>CAUZXS010000470.1:82500-98160 GCA_963585895.1 Sepioteuthis lessoniana
ATAATAGCTCAGTCACAAATATTGAGCACTTTCCAAATTACACTGCATTTGGTCTGCTGCAAACCACTATTATAATACACGTATATATATATATTTATACCCATATATGAAGGTATATATATATATATATATATATATATATATATATATATATATATATGTTTGTGTATATATATGTATATATATATATATATATATATGTATACATGTATATACATATATATATAAATATATACAAGTGTATATACATATATATATGTATGTATATATATATATAAATAAATATGTATATATATATATTTATATATATATATATATACATATTAGTGTATATATATATTTTTTTTCATCATATAACGTGTGAAAGCACGTGCGATACCCTGTCCTCATCAGCCGCCAACCAGGGGTGATAACACAGTTTCGGTAGCTCAAGGCGGTACTGCCACTCCTGGTGCTACCAAGCAGCTTTTGCCTCTGGACAGGGTATTAAGAGAATCATATATATATATATATATATATATATATATATATATATATATATATATATATATATATATATATATATATATACTGTGTATCACAAAAGTGAGTACACCCCCTCACATTTCTGCAGATATTTAAGTATATCTCTTCATGGGACAACACTGACAAAATGACACTTTGACACAATGAAAAGTAGTCTGTGTGCAGCTTATATAAAAGAGTTAATTTATTTTCCCCTCAAAATATAACCATTAAATATCTGCAGAAATGTGTACTCACTTTTGTGATACACTGTATATATACGCTAGATCAATTAAGAGCAGAGACTACATTATATATATATATATATATATATATATATATATATATATATATATACTACAAAATAGAATGAATAAATTAAACAGGTAAACTAGAATAAATTTAAAAAATGTAAGATTAAAAAAGAAATTTTTCATTCCTCTAAAACTTCATGATAAGCAAAATTTTTATAAAAGTATCTACTTTTTTAGTGCTCGGATTGGATTGTACAATAAATAAAAATAAAATGTAAAAATAATAATAAAATAATGATAAAATGTAATTAAATAATAATAAAATGTAAAAATAATAATAAAATGATAATAAAATATAAAAATAATAATAAAATAATGATGAAATATAAAAATAATACTGAAATAATAATAAAATGTAAAAAGGATAATGAAATAATAATAAAATGTAAATATAATAACTGAATATAATAAAATGATAATAAAACTGGATAAAAACTAATAACTTGGAGTTTTATATTGTCAATCCTCAGGTGGACAACAGCCCAGTCGGCTGGGACTGTAGAATGCACCAACTGCATCTTTGCAGAGGGGTAAGAATCCCCCTTCCAATGAATATCCTGGATATGATATTAAACAATCTGATGGACAGAGTATTAAGAGAATTATATACATATATATATATATATACAAGATCAATTAAGAGCAGAGACTATATATATATATATATATATATATATATATATATATATATATATATATATATATATATATAATACAAAATAGAAGGAATAAATTAAACAGGTAAACTAGAATAAATTTAAAAAATGTAAGATTAAAAAAGAAATTTTTCATTCATCTAAAACTTCATGATAAGTAAAATTTTTATAAAAGTATCTACTTTTTTAGTACTTGGATTGGATTGTACAAGTTTGACTTTAGCATTAAAATTATATAAAATGAATTTTTAGAATTTAGATAATTAATCGGTCTTGTTGATAAAAGTTGATATTTATAGACTGTCCTTACATTTTATCATCTTTACTTGCATTAATATGATATCTGGTTGGAAAAATTCAATGCATGCAATGAAAAAAACAAAAAACAAAGCAAGTGTTAGTTACAATCTCAATATTCATTATTTCAGTAAAATTAAAAAAACTCCATGAAGATCTTGGAAAGTCATGGTAGTGAAATTGGCACGAAGAGAAATGTTGTATTAGGAATTAATTCTGTCATCAGATTCACCTGTTTGTCTATGTAGTAAAAGCATAGGTACACGTGTGGAAAGGGAGGGGTCACTTAGCTTAGATTATCTATGCCTTACTTCTTTATCATGACACACACTGGTGCAATGGTTAAAGCGATGGACTGCAGAATTTGTAGTAAACAAGTTTGAGCTCCAGTCACGCTATTACGTTCACTTTTGGACAAATACCCATGGAAAAGGTATGAACCTCCTTATCTTCCCATCTATGTGTTAAATACAACTGTTCTTCTAGAAGGATGGATTTGGCATTAAATAACCTATAAAAGTTGATATGCCATTTAACAAAGAGGCCAAACCAAACCATGACACACACCAAATCCAGAGAACAGAGGTTGGTAGGTTGGTAGTTATAATAGTAATAAAACATAGATGTTTATATATTTGTGCTCACTAAAACACCTGATAGAGGGGGAGTCCTTGCAGAGTCTGGCATGCTTGACTGCAAAATTACAGTGAGGGTGAACTCCAGTTGCACTGCCCTTAGAAAAGGTAAGAACCCCATTATTCCAATGGGGTTCTCACCTTTTCTTAGGGCATGAGTTAAATTGTACCACTACTGTTCTTTAACAATGATGACTTTGGCATTAAATAACCCATGGAGGTTGATATGCCATTAAACAAAGATACCAAATCCAACCAGATAGTAGTTAGATTTCAGAGCAAATACAGGAAAAAAGAATGATGACAATTTTTTTTTTTGGTTTTGATTATTTTTATACTCAGTTTGGTCAGTTGGTTTGGTTTGGTTTGGTTTGGTTTTTATAGAATATTAACCATTGTAAGTTATTCAATGCCAAATCCTGTTTGATTTGTAAACCCATTATGCTGATAACATTTTTAGATGAGCCTGAGCTCAATTTTTTTGGCACATAGTTAAATGTTTTCAAGTATTGTAATGTATCACTAACAATTCAATTAAACAACAGTCATTACACTCAGTTAAATAATCCAACGGTTCTATTTCTAAAAATTTAATTTAGCATGTTACTTGTTTGCATACAATTTTAATGTCAAGCAGTTCTATTTGACCCATAGACAGGACCCTACCAGGTGCTACCACCCCGAGCAAGAGTGGACCTGGGAGTAATGGCAATAAAGGGGTACTCCACATTCAACAAAACTCTAAGCCTTGAGCCTTACCATCAAATCATTTAGTGTCTTATCAAGGACACTCATTGGAGAGGAGTCTTACTCCTCTGCTGAGATGCAGTTGGTATATTCTACAGCCCCAGCCAACTAGGCATTCAGACCAGTTGGCTAATATAAGCCAAGGTTTACAAAATAACAAATGAAGTGTAATGATGTAACAAAAATGTATTACAAAGAGACAAAAAAGCAGAAAGCACCACTAAAACAGGATAAGATACTTATTAACTCTGGACTTAAAAAGTCCGAGGTTGTAGCTTGGAGGAAAGCATTCATGAGAGAGTTTGCTCCACAGAGTTGAAATGGAACATGGATCAGGTATAGAGAAGATTCATAAAGGATGAAGGTTGCTCCTAAGAGATAACAAAATGAGGTCTTACTGGAAACTCTTGATTAAAAGGAATCAATGAATGCAGCGGTGCTGTCCTCGTGGTGCAATGGTTAACGCGTTAGACTGCCAAATCGTAGTAAGTGAGTTTGAATTCGAATCACACTATTATGTTCACTTTCGGAAAAATACCCTTGGGAAAGATATGGACCCCCTTATCCTCCCAGCAATGAGTTAAATAGTACCACTACTGTTCTTCTAGAATAAAAGAGTTGGCATTAAATAACCCTAGAAGATTGATATGCTATTAAACAAACAAAAAAAACAAACAAACCATTTAACTGTGAAAAGAATGTAGCCCATCCAGTCATCTTCTGTAAAAGTAACAATTAAAAAAAGACAAACTGGCAATATTCCAACAAGAAGTGATCCTCTCCCATAATGACATGCAACTGGTTCATCACCCTATAAACTGCGATATTAGACAATATTCTATTTTATAGAAAAGGACACAGTGACCTGAGTTTGAATCCTGAGTGAGGTTGTTTACATTTCACATGGCACTGATATCCTCAAGAAAGGCATAAATCTAACTGTTAATTAGGATAAATAAGGTCCAGGCAAGAATAGGATAAATATATATTTTATTTTAGAGTTAACACGTGCGACTTGTCTCGAAGAGATCCCTCTAAAAAGTGCTCCGCCCTCCTTTTCCTCCTTCCTCTTCTCCCAGCTCCCTCTTCCTCCAGGGTGAGATAATTGCTCGTCCCGTAAGCCAAGATAGGATGTTAACACTAACTATTTTCCCTTTGGCTATGGTTAAATAGTAGAGCCAATTTGAATATTTAATCTTGGTATGTGTTGTGGCGGAATCACCTACTAATGGACTCAACCACTCTCTATAATACCAGAAGATGCAGCAATACGAAGTCAGTCTAGATCCGGAAGCTAACCTCGCCCCTGTGTGGTTATGCGAAATAGCTTACCATCCTTTGTTCTTGTAAATATATACCTATACTATAACCGTGGTGTTCTGTTCTCTTTGTGATCCCTTCCAGGGCCATAACAGTATGGCAACTAGTCTAGGAGAAGGAAAACTCTGAATTTAAACTAGTTGTAGACCCTGGATAGAGAAGGACTCTGCCAGGCTATCCTTGTTAAAGACATACAACATGAATTGTACCCTCATGATCAAACCAGGTTGTACCTTCATGACCAAACCAGACTGTAGCCTCATGACCAAACCAAGTTGTACCCTCCTGACCAAACCAGGTTGTACACTCATGACCAAATCAAATTGTACCCTCATGACCAAATCAGGTTACAGGTCCAGTGAGAGAGATTCCATCAAAGAGTACGTTTAGCTTTTCTATAAGAACAGCAAAGCATCAAGTATTCAATACTTTTTTTGGAGTGATAGAATTGCCGTATTATTTTTACTGCACCTTTTGCAATGGAAGCAAATCAAGAGTAGAATGAAAACCAAAAAGTTTGTCAAAGAAGTCAATCCCTTTAATTTGAGTTCCATCTATTAGAATAGGAAGAAAACCAGGAGGATACCTATGGTGAGGAAAAGATAACAGCTTAGTGTTTAAGGACACAAACATTTTCTAAGTGGAGCAATCAAGGGAAAGGAGTAGCGCCCTCCCCTACACCTTGGTGTAGTAGCTATTGAAAAGGGAGCCTTCGAGTCACTCTCAACTAAGGTCGCCAACTTTTCTTACTTTACTATATGATTAGATATCAAGTAACTATTTTTATTTAATAATAATCATTTGTTGGCAAACAGTTTTATGGTTACAAGTTACTAATAATAATAATCTTTTGTAGATAATTATAGCTTCAAGTAACTATTCTTAATACTAATAATTTACACTCTGTTAAAAAGTATCAAGTATTCTTATCTAATACAAATAATTTGCACACAGTTATATGAGATCAAGTATTCCTATCTAAAAATAATTTATACACAGTTATATGGTTTCAAGTATTCCTATCTAATACAAATAATTTGCACACAATGATATGGTTTCAAGTATTCCTATCTAATACAAATAATTTGCACAGAATTCTATGATATCAAGTATTCTTATCTAATACAAATAATTTGCACACAATTATATGGTTTCAAGTATTCCTATCTAATACAAATAATTTGCACACAGTTATATGCTTTCAAGTATTCCTATCTAATACAAATAACTTGCACAGAATTCTATGATATCAAGTATTCTTATCTAATACAAATAATTTGCATGCAGTTATATGAGATCAAGTATTCCTATCTAAAAATAATTTATACACAGTTGTATGGTTTCAAGTATTCCTATCTAATACAAATAATTTGCACACAATTATCTGGTTTCAAGTATTCCTATCTAATACAAATAATTTGCACAGAATTCTATGATATCAAGTATTCTTATCTAATACAAATAATTTGCATGTAGTTATATGAGATCAAGTATCCCTATCTAATACAAATAATTTTTAAACAAATCTTTTGGACTTTAACAGGTACAACCAATCTGGATCAGAGTAGACCTGGGAGTAATAACAATGAAAGAGTATTTCACACTCTTCAGAGCTCCAGAACTAGAGCCTCAATATCAGTTTAGTATCATACCCAGTACATCCCTTTTTGTGGCAGGTAAGGGTCTCACTTTTCGGCAAAAGATGCACTTGGTGTATTCTAAACTCCAACTGACAGGGTGGTAATCCCTTTAGAGTGTCTCTTGAAACATGTTGTTGAGGGTAGACATGAGTTCACATTCTTTTCATATTTAGACGTAACCATAGGAGTTAAATGTAAGCCAAACAAAAAGTAGCCTAAAAAATAAATGAATTGATAAATAAAAAGTTTGGGTGGAGGAATGGGAAGAGAAATGACAAAAACAAGATAGAAGAGTGTTTTCTTCAACATTATCAATAAAAGGCGTTTATTAAAAAAGTACAAAAAATTTACTTATTATACATCTTGTACAGTATAGAGCAAGACTATATATGAGGGTAGGCTGAAAAATTCATATGAGGACATCATATCTGCTGTTAATGATTTTCACCAATGGGATCCAGGCACTACAACACTGGTGGAAGAAGTATGTGGACTGCTGTTGTAAAAAAAAAAAGATTACTGAATGAGAAATAACTAAAACAGAGGTTGGAAGTGAAATGGAAATCTTTATAAAATTAACAAAATACAATATTTACTAACGGTGTGAAGAAGGTAATCGCTTCTAGTCATGACTACTTAGTTAGTATATTTTAACCCCCTCACAATAGTGTCCAATGTATTTATAAGGAATGGGACATACCTATTAATGTTCATAGGTAGGTTATATAACAACCGCATGAGGGACTATGATGAAAAATAAACCTCATTTGGCCACATTTCATGAGAGTATCTTGGTCAGCCTATGAACTTTTCAGCTAGTTCTTGTAATAAAGATTCTGTGTCTGTCTATTTGTACAGATCCAACTTGTACATAAAACTGAGTCACCAGCCCCCCCCCCACATTGTGAGACTGAGAATATGCTGACTGTACCCCCAACTGAGGAGTTAACTGCCCCCAAGAAGGGGTGTCCTGAGTATGACATTAAACTACATCTAATGGTGAGGCTCCCACTCAAGAGATCTGAGGAGAGTGGACTAGTACCTTTTCATAGCCATTACTCCCAGGTCCACTCTGACCCATAGTGGTAGTACTTGTTAAGTTTGTTTAAAAATTATTCAAGAACAAAACTATTAAGAAACAATTATTCTAAAAAAATGCAAATATGAATATAGAATGAATGCAATTCTCTAATCTCTAGGCATAAAACAACCCTTGAGAGGTTGGGATACTCATTTAAAATCAAGCAATCCATTGATCAATCCAACCACTTTTTCCTACCTCCAATAGTGTTAACTCAAATCACCACCATGCGCCAGATGGGACACATTGAGGGCAAAAAATTACATGGCTCTGTCAACATTCTTTACCTTTGAGATGTACTTCAGGAATCAGTCAATGAATCTGACCCTTGAACTTTTTGACAAGAGGCAGGTGTAGAAATCAAATTCTTCAATGTAAGTCCAGGCCAGAAGCAAACTTCAGCTTCAAATAAGTTTCTGATTAGATTACAATATAATTTGATAAATGTAGCAATTTTTCCTGAGATTTGCATATTTTGCTTTAAAAATCACTTATTAAAAAAAGAAAACAAGTTATTCGAAAAAAATAAAATAAGACAGGAATTCTTCCAAGCTGGTACCACTTGGACTTAACTGAAGCAATCTGAGAAAAAGCTTGATGGGAACCACACAAGGAGGCTACATACTGTTTTAAACAGCACCCTACAAAACAGAGGCTGTTTAGTCACTTGCCTCCCATCTTGCAAACCATCAAAGTAAGATTAGCAAGCATCTACTGGAAAAGTAAGAATTAACTTATAAGTGACGTTCTTCCATGGACTCCAACACATGGACTCACCAGTATTGGTCAACTAGCAAAAAATTATATTCATCAGTTCAGTATGGGTTTTAGGTGTTGTCTAGAGGACTTACAGAAAGCAATGACTGATAAGGACAAATAGTCAAGAGAATCTGTACAGTCAGCATGCCTTGATGGTTTGATTTAATTTTTATGTGTAATGGCATATCAACCTTCTTGGTTTATTATTGACAAAGCCATCCTTGTTGGAGATCAGCAGTGATACTATCTAACTCATAACTGGAGAGATAAGGGGTTCATACCTTTTCCAAAGGTAATAATCTGAAAGTGAATGTAATGGTATGAATGGACTTCAAACTTGCTTATATCGAGGCTGTGTTCAGCACTAGCCATTACACTATGGAGGCTTCCTCCACTGCCTTGAGAATAATCATATTTTATTATTGTTTTTCAATATGATTATTCTAATAACTTGTTTTCTTTTTTCTAGTAAGTAATTGTTTTATTGATAGCTTTTATAATTATTCTTGATTATGAGGGTATTATCAACATTGTCCTTTTTGTGCGGCGGCTGTCTTTGTGGTGTAATGGTTAAAGTGATGGACTGCGGAATTGTTGTAAGCGAGTTTGTATTCCAGCCGCGCTATTACGTTCACTTTTGGGCAAATACCCTTGGGAAAGGTATGAACTCCCTTATCCTTCCAGCTATGGGTTAAATAGTACCACTACTGTTCTTCAAGGAGAATGGCTTTAGCATTAAATAACCTACAAAGGTTGATATGCCATTAAAACAAAGAAACCAAACCTTTTTGTGAACAAGTAGTGTTAACCTCATTGTAAAATGAACCATGCACCTAAAAATTCAAATAATTATCTTTAAGAATAGCATAATTATATTTACCTACAAAAGTGAGCTACAAAATGTTTTATTTCTTGTTATTGAAAGGTTATATTTAGTTTATTTTGTTATACATTGGTATAAGTAAAAAGTAAAGATTGCGACCATAGTCGAGGGTGATCCGAAGGCTCCCTTTTCAATAGCTAGGAGACGGCACTACTTCTTTCCCTGGATTGATCCACTTTACCCTTGATCCTTACCTTATAATGCTGATTGTTAAGCAAGGAGGCATCAAGTATCATTTTTTGTGTCTTTGACCTGGGATTGAACCCAAGTCTCCCAAGCCATTGGCGAATACTCTAACCATCATGCCAATAAAACAGAAATTGATATTAAGGCCCCATCTGTGGATGAAATAGATCTGTGTAAGAATTATTTCTATTAGATTGGAGTGCTTGAAATCATATAACAGTGTGGAAATTATTTATATTAGATAAACAATTATGGTTTTTATCAAACCTTTATAAATAAATCAAATTTTAGCATGTAAAATTTTTTTTACTTTTTCATGTTCCTAGGTAGGAAGTTTTATTTCCTAATTATTTATGTTAGCTGTGTAAAACAGTATTATCCAGGACACAACAGCAAATTGTGAAGAGATTTCTATACTTTTACAACAAAAGAAATAAAGAAATAACACATACTATCTGGAAACAAAATTTGGGTTATTGTTGTAGTCAAACACTTAAAAAAAGTGCACAGAATCGCCTCGTCAGTGATGTTCTTGGGGTCCTTACAAGTTTCGGGTCTTCCAAACTCATACTTGCTCTCCCAAGTGACCCTACCGAAACTTTTGTTCCAGCCGGCGATCCTGCAGTAAAAATACACCCAGCATGCAAAAACACACAATACACACAAAAGAAAAAATTTAAATGCTACTGCTAATGAGTTTGTGTTATCCAAGGTACGAAAAAAAATTTTGAAAGGATTAATAGCCATTTTCTATACTTTTACAACACACATACGCGGTGCTTGTGATGTAATGTTCATTGTCATAAGAAATGGTCATGGTGACCTGAGTTCAAATCCTGGACAAGTCAGTTTGCATTTCACATAGTTGGATTCTTTCCTTGGGAAAGGTATGCATTTATTTGCAATCCAGTTATGTGTAAATAGGGCAGACTGGGCTCTCTAACTTTGGTATGGCAGACAGTATAGGTGAAGGAAAATTCTGAATTCAAATCTGTTAAACTCTACGTAAAAATTGACCTTGTGTCACACCTGCTCGGGCGGAGAAGTTGATAAATGCCTACTTTTGAAACATAAGCAATTAAAAAAATAACACTTACTATCCAGGAACAAATTTGGGATACATAGTATAACCCATAAGAAGTTGATATACTATTAAACAAATCAACCTAAAAAAATCTTTTGTCACTCAGTAAATAGGTTCAGAGCTTTGTGATCTGAATGACATAACAACAGGAAGGGATAAACAATACAGTATAACCCATAATTTAAACTATATCATATAACCCATAATCTAAACTACAGAGTATAACCCATAATTTAAATTGTATATTATAACCCATAATTTAAACTACATAGTATAACCCATAATTTAAATTATATATTATAACCATAATTTAAACTACATATTATAACCCATAATTTAAAGTACATAGTATAACACATAATTCAAACTATATAGTATAACCCATAATTTAAACTATATCATATAACCCATAATTTAAACTACATAGTATAACCTATAATTTAAACTATATAGTATAACCCATAATTTAAACTATATAGTATAACCCATAATTTAATCTACAGAGTATAACCTATAATTTAAACTATTTAGTATAACCCATAATTTAAACGATATAGTATAAACCATAATTTAAACTACATAGTATAACCCATAAATTAAATTATATATTATAACCTATTATTTAAACTACATAATATAACCCATAATTTAAACTATATTGTATAACCCATAATTTAAACTATATCATATAACCCATTATTTAAACTATATAGTATAACCTATAATTTAAACTATATAGCATAACCTATAATTTAAACTATATAGTATAACCCATAATTTAAACTATATAGTATAACCCATAATTTAAACTATATCGTATAACAAATAATTTAAACTACATTGTATAACCTATAATTTAAACTATATAGTATAACCCATAATTTAATCTACATAGTATTACCTATAATTCAAACTATTTAGTATAACCCATAATTTAATCTACATAGCATAACCTATAATTCAAACTACATAGTATAACCCATAATTTAAACTACCTAGTATAACTCATTATTTAAACTATATAGTATAACCCATAATTTAAACTATATAGTATAACCCATTATTTAAACTGTATAGTATAACCCATAATTTAATCTACATAGTATAACCTATAATTCAAACTACATAGTATAACCCATAATTTAAACTATTTAATATAACCCATAATTTAAACTACATAGTATAACCCATAATTTAAACTATATAGTATAACCCATAATTTAAACTATATTGTACAACCCATAATTCAAACTATATAGAATAACCCATAATTTAAACTATATCATATAACCTATAATTTAAACTATATAGTATAACCCATAATTTAATCTACATAGTATAACCTATAATTTAAACTATTTAGTATAACCCATAGTTTAATCTACATAGTATAACCTATAATTTAAACTATTTAGTATAACCCATAATTTAATCTATACTGTATAACCCATAAATTACATAGTATAATCAATAGTATAAAGTATGTTTAACAATAACATTTAACTATTTAACAATTTTATTTACAAGTTAACATTCTGAAATAAGTGTAGCATTCAGAGTTTAACATTTTACTATTTAACTACATATAGTATAAACTATATTCCCATAGTATAAACTACATCATTTAACCCATAAACTACATAGCATAACCCATAAGAGGTTGATATATTATTAAATGAATAAACCAAATAAAATCTTTTGTCACTTAGTAAATAGGCTCACAGCTATGTCATCTGAACTACATAACAATACAAAAGGATAACGACATTATCTCAGTATACAACTTTAGAGAGAGGCAATTGTTTAATTAATACTGCATATCAGTCATCTTTCTTTTTCTTTCTTTTTCAGAAAAACAAAAAAAAATGTGAAGATAAATAGAAATAATGTTAACAAGTAATGATTCTGAAAAAAAAAAATTTCCCATTGAAAATTTTAAGGATGTCATTGCAGCATATATTTAAAATCCATTTTCCATTTTTTTTAAAAATCAATATTCAGTTAATGTTTGCCAATGGAACATATTTAGATTTTATCCAGCAAATGTGCATTATTTTAATTTATGAATTATCTGGTTCATTCTGTTCAGGAGTATATAAATATGCAACTATTTTTCACTTTTATGACAGCTTGCTTACATCCGTCTAATTCTGTTAATATCTATATATCTAACTATTCCTCTATCTCTGTTTTTTCATCTCCTTCTTTCTCTCTCACTCTCTCTCTCTCTCTCTCTTTATATATATATATATATATATATATATATATTATTAACTTTCTCATATATATATATTATGAACATTCTCATATATATATATATATATATATATATAAATGTTGTGGTTTTATAGGACGTTCAGTCATTTTGTTTCTTTCAAAAATAGGAATCACTTGCCGCAGTTTGAAAGTTGCCTCAAATCATCTTCAGACCACGGCGCAATATGCATCAAGTTGGACTTGGTCAAAAGCGAGAAGTTTTCAGCATGAAGGAAATATCTATGAGAGAGCTATTATAATAATAATGATAATAAATAAATATATATTAGTTATATATTTAATCCATGGAAAATTTTCAGTTTTATTCTATCTTCTTAACTGCCTGATGAATGTTGTTATATATATATATATATATATAGGCTCTTGTGGTGTAATGTTTGTTGTCATAGGAAATGGGTATGGGGATTCAGTTCAAATCCTGGATGATGCTGTTTGTATTTCACTTTACACTTATACCCTTGAAAAGGTATGAATCCAACTACTCCTCTTTCCTGCTCGCATGAAGGGGTTGGGCACACACACACACACACACACACACACACACACACACACACACACACACACACACACACACACTCACATAAATATGCATACATGTATTTTCCACACGCACTCACATTCATATATATATATATATATTTGTATATATATATATATTTATAATTGTGAATGGAGGAATTGATATATTAAGTTAGAAATTACCATGACAAGAAAATCCAGCACACACCTACCTACACACAACATACGGAGCACTGAACAGCTGTTTCGACCTTATTAGGTCTCATCAGCAGTGCACACCGTGATCGCCACCACTGGAGATCGAACTAACAACCACAGTATGCAGAAGCTGCTCAGTGCTCCATATGTCGCGTGTAGGTATGTGCCGGATTTTCTTGTCATGGTAATTTCTAACTTTATATATATATATATATATATATTAAGTTGAATTTTAAATTTCACGATTTCAATTGATTATTCCTGATTTTCACATCAGTAATAAAATAGAAGATTTTTCTCTTTTGTGGTCTATTGCTGTTAATTGTTGACAATATATGTAAATTGTCATTTATTAAATTTGGTTTGATACAATGCCAGAAGTACAGGGTGAAACAATAAACTTGTCATCCTAAAGAAAACAACACTACAGCTTTATTTTAAAACTTTTATTGAAAAAATCAATTCAGGTAACTTGATTATGTAGTAGAGCCGACATCTATTCAATGCAGCTGCCTTCAGTCTCAATCACTGCCTTGATATGGATCTGGAACTGGGAGCATGCCTTTTCCACAAGCGCTGGCAGGAGTTCGGCGAATACTCGGCAGGCTGGCTTTGGTGTTGTGGGCAGTCATATTGATGATGTTCTCAATGTATGACCAAACAAAGTAGTCCAGCGGGTTCAGATCGGAGGAGGGAGGGGGTGTCCTGACAGATTTGATTAGCCTGAGGTTCTTTGTCTTCTCAGTCAAGATCTGGCTGGTCTGTCACCTGTAGGACCGACACTTCAAGTCCTCCTTCACACATGTATTCACAGTTGTGTGTGAGATGTCTAAATCTCTGGTAATCTGTTGAATAGGCTGCTGAGGAGTTTCATCAATGATTGCCTGGACCTTTTTGATGAACTCCTTGGTCCGGGTCTTTCTGGAGGTGTCCTTCCGCTCCACCACCTCCAAAGGGTCATCTGATGTGTTGAGTTGTGCCCTCAAGCATTGAACCATCCAGATTTGCATTTTGAGGGTGCTGGCAATGGTCCTGTTGTCATAACTTGGATTGGTAGAGAGCATGAGTTGTATAGCGGTGCATTCTCCGATCTCGCTCATTGAACATTGTGTCACTTTCAGACATGATAGAAGGCTCCTATCGCTCTTGGGATTTGTACACAACTGGCCAACTAGTAGATGGTCTGCAACAAAAAAAGAAAACCGGTTTTAATTAAATGGAAATGGAATCATGTCGTCTTTTCTAGGGCGACAATTTTATCATTCCACCCTGTATATGGCATCCCATGAAAATCAAATTTGCCTGTAAATATTACTGCCATAAATTTATTTACTGTACATGTATTGTATCATTAGTCAGTATCATTGTCATTTATGAAGGCTTGATTTAGTTTGACACAAGACTAGAAATATGAGGCATCTAGTGAGAACCGAACTCACTAAAAACGGTCTGCTAACCTAGTTCTGTTTTGCCTATAAATTGTTGACACTGTTTTTAAATTTATAAAACATCATGATGCAATACAGTATGTTATTCTACTCTTTATATGCATGTGTTAAATATGTTCAACAGTAATGAGGGTTATAGTTTGGGTGGTGGGGATTTAGATATTTGAGGTTTTTATATTATTATTTATATCTATATCATATTATTATTTATATTTATATTATATAATTATTTATAATAATGGCTTGCAAGCCTACATTTTAAACACTGTGAAATTGAATTCATGAAATATTTTGATGCAATACAGTGTATTGTTTTGCTTATGTGTATTTGTTAAATATGATCTACAGTAATAGGAGTTAAAGTTTAGGTAGCGGGGCAGGGGGGATTTAATATTTGAGGTTTTGCAACTTTCCGGAGTATACTCTGCCACCAACTCTTATAAATTGGGAAAGGCTAACTATCTATCTATCTATCTATCTATGTCTCTCTCAGTCTGTCTGTCGGTATCTCCCTCTCTCTCTCTCTATATATATATATATATGATATAATAAATTGATATATATTAGTTTTATGTTTATTCAATAGCATGGATGCTTATGAGCGACCACTGGTTTCATGCCATCTTTACACGGCAATCATCAGATAGAAAAAGATAGTATGAAACTAGTTGTCACAGATGAGCATCCATGCCATTAAATATATATAAAAAACTAATATTTCCTTTAAATATTTAATGGAAAAAATTCAACTCAGTGGCTCCATTATAGATTTATTTCATTACCATGACCCTCATTGGATAGAGATAATACATTTGTGCTTAGAATATGATGTAGACATCCCCACCTTGTTTTTGGCTAGAAGAGGAAAAAATATTTACTTTGTAGAAGATATTTTTATATGTTGGAAATGCTAAGTTCTTCAGGGAAAAATTAGTGGTAAAAGTTTCCATTTTGGAATTAGCACTTGTATCCAAAAAGAGTTTCTTCTATGTTATAAGCTGTAACAAGGAGCTTTAGATATAAGTATTTATTATCCGAGGGAATATAGTCTAGGGTTTAGTCTGTTAACTAGTTATCCAAGGTGAATTGGAATCTCCAATTGAGTGCTCAAT
>CAUZXS010000471.1:0-53454 GCA_963585895.1 Sepioteuthis lessoniana
AAAAGAAACATGAAATAACAGCTTGGTAGCATACGACACAAAGAACGACCTGAGCACGTGGGAACATTAAAATATATCAGTCTTTTTACTACACATAGATATACATCTTCAACGTGTCAGCTATATTATAAACCGATAGTACAGAAACATAAATGTCTTTTCCCCCTTGTCCAAGATATTTCCGTCTTTCTTTTCCCGGAGTCTTGGCATGTGCTTCACCCAATCTGGTCACGACAATGTCTGATCCAAGACTAATTTTATTACTTCCTATTTCCGCTGACGGAAAGAAGGTGCCACTTCCGTTTTAGGGTCCAAGCCAATCATCCAGCTTCTACCCTCTTCCTTCCCCTGTCAGGCGATTCGTTAGGGCTACTATGTGTCACCTGAGTCAGATTACTGAGTACAGATAGCTTGACCCACATTACTATCATGTCTTAACGGTCATTCTTTTGGGTGACCTGCTAACTCAAACGCGGAGGGTAGAGGATATTCTTTATCTCTCCTCTCTCAGTGGGAAACAACGTGACAACGTACATATAGACATGTGTTTACACAGAATATATACTTATATTCGAAAAAATGCATGTACATAGACCAGGGGTCCTCAGAGATAATAAACTACATCTGCACATCCATTGACCAAAAAGCTTGAATTAAACATAAGCAAAATCTATAAAAATCTATGAAGTGTATGCAACAATGAGAGTAGATACTTTATAGATATATACGACGCACACACACGCGCGCGCGCACACACACACATACTCAAGTGCACGCATGCACACACACACACACACGCACGAACAAATGATACAAACTCGTAATTATACAAAAAAAATTCGCATAGACAAAAACCCTTCAGAGAAATTGACCCTATCATGGGACATTCAGAAATTAACACTGGAATTAAATAAAATAAGAAAAAAAAACCTCTCAAAACAATATCAATATTTAGCATACAAAGTAGCCTGAACTTAACAAGACCACTAAAAAAGCTCCAGAAGAAGACATAAAATCCAAAACACGTGAAGTGCACTATATTAAAACCCTAAATACTAAATTTGAAATAATGTATGCAATATATATATAAATAGTAAGTAAAGTTGGCAACTGTAGTCGAGGGTGACCAGATGGCTCCCTTTTCAATAGCTACTACACCGAGGTGTAGGGGAGGGCGCTACTCCTTTCCCTGGATTGCTCCACTTTACCCTTGATAAAAAAGTAAGTAAAGTTAGCGACCATAGTCGAGGGTGACCCGAAGGCTCCCTTTTCGATAGCTACTACACCAAGGTGTAGGGGAGGGCGCTACTCCATTCCCAGGATTGCTCCACTTTACCCTTGAACCGTACCTTATAATGCTGAGTGTTAAGCAAGGTGGTATCAAGTTCCATTTTTAAAGTCTTTGGTATGACTCGACTGGGATTGAACCCAGGTCTCCCGGGCCATTGGCGAATACTTACCTTATATTGCTGAGTGTTAAGCAAGGAGGTATCAAGTACCATTTTAAAAGTCTTTGGTATGACGTGACCTGGGATTGAACCCAGGTCTCCCGGATCATTGGCGAACCCTCTATCTTGGCCAATGAGCCAGTTATATATATATATATATATATATATATATATATATATATATATATATATATATATATATATATATAATGTAACGCATATGTAAACTATATATATACAAGTGCATAAACTTATTATTAATACAAATTTTAATGGCTATTGATTTTGCTGATAAGTATTTATTGAATAGACTGTAAAATATTTTATTTAAAGATAGAAAATCCTATTTTTTTGTTTAGTAGAACATAGCCTTGTTTGTTCAATACTTTGTTATTGGTGATGCAGTATATATATATATATATATATATATATATATATATATATGTGAGTGTGTGTGTGTGTGTGTGTGCGCGCGCGCGCGTGTGTGTGAGTGTGTATTGAATTGAAAATTATAGACATTTTTTTGTCTGCTTATTTCCTTCTTACCCCTGTAGCTGCCGTATCGATCTAATGAACACCGGCGGTAATTGGTTAATAGACCTTCCACAATTAATTATTTCTCAAGTACTTCTTGTCCAATCTTGGGCCATCATCAGTGTCGATGTATATCAAAAGTCAATTGAATTTTGTATTTACATTACAATTTTGAAAAAATGTATATCTATACTTGTGTATTGTGTAGCGTTTTTTGTTAAAATGTTTCTATAAATAGTAACAGTAGACAAATACATTTAAGTACATTAGCACTGGATTCAAAATTAACTTTATTAAGTTTGGGTGTATATTTCTAAGATGTAGCGCCTCGAGAATATGTAGCTTTTGTTTGTTATTTGGTTATTCTAATATTGTTGTGTTTTTTTGGTAAGAATTTTCCGAAATTCAGTTGTCTGGCATGAATTTTTTTTAGATGTAAAGCTTTGTTACTGTGTTACATAGCCACGATTAACACCATGTGCGAAAGAGACATGTAATGTTCATAACTATCGAACATATAAAAAACATAGGAATCTCGAAATTCGAAAACACGTAACGACTTCTTGTTCATGTACGAAACCATTTTATTAACTTAAACGTTTCGACATAAGGAGGAGAGACACAATCTCGCTTTGCCGTCTTATTCATTTGGCCCCAATTTCGTGCTGCACCCACGGCGCGCAAATTCGTCTCGCCTCAGTGAGCCCCATAATCGAACCTCCTCGCTTGGCGTCTAGTTTTTAACTCCTTTAACTTTCTTCAAATTCCAAAATACCGCGCGCTTCCGGTGCGTGACCTCACCGCACTTTGTCACCTGTTTAATCATCTCAAGCTATTGTGACATCTCTGAGTGATATGTCCGCTCTCTGCACGCGCACGCGTTACCACCTGCATCAAGGTTGCACCTAACTAACCCATGTTCTGAACCGAAAGGTTCTCAGCCTAACTAAACCCAAAGGCATAAACTGAAATCCCTCGGCTATTATATTACAATTGTTATAAGAAAGATGCGTAATAAGACTTCTCGATAGGAATGTTAAAGTGACACCGACGTATACATTGTTGTTTTCAAAGATACAATCTCCTAAAAGACATTTAAATTTACATAAAACGTTATTTTTTTTTTTTTTTGCAAATCTCAAATCGATGGAAAGGAATTATAATTGAGGCTAACCAGGAGATTTTAAATTTATTAAAGTATATGATAAGTTTGATGTTTTCATGAGTATCAGTGGGGATGCGTTTCTTTGAATGAATGTTTTTAAGATATTTTCATCAAATGTATACTGCTTGTGAATTTGATTACGGTAAAAAGTTTCATCGATGCCGGTTTATTGGGTGTGGTGTTACAGTGTTTATTTCGGAGACTATAGTTTTTAATTGCACGTTTAATTTGTTCATCAATAATATTGTTAGGTAATCCAGTATTGATGAGTGTTTGTCATTTGTTTTTATTTCTTTACGTTGGCACGGGATTTTAGGTTATTTATAATTTCTTTCTTATTTTGGAAAGAGCTTTCACTTTTAAAATTGTTAGTACAGTTGTTGGTATTAGCGATGTTTCATAAGTAGATGTAGTGAATTTATTATTATTATTATTATTATTATTATTATTATTATTGCTAGTATCAATGAGAACATCTAAAAGGATTTTTTTTAGTTCATGGCTAAAGTTAATAACTGAATTCTTTTGGAAGGTTCCTTGTAGTATGTTTATTTCTTTGATATCATTAGCAAGATTAAGTATATTATCAACTCATCGTCGGGAAATTGTAGGTTTTCTGATGCAGTTAAATATTTTAGTTTCAATATTAGAACTACACAATTACAAGCAAAATCTACAGATTCTTAAGGTGTTTCATATTTGAAATATACCACCCAAACTTAATAGAATTATTTTTGAATTCAGTGCAAACGTACTTAAATGTCTTTAACTATTGCTGCTATTTATAGAAATAGATTTTAGAAAATAAACACTACACAGTGCACCTGTATAAAAGCTCTTTCTTACAAAGTTATAATGTACATCCTGAAGTTATATCATTTTTGCGATATACATCCCCCTTGATGATGGCCCAATGAATGGTCAGAAAGTACATGAGAAGTAATTGAATATGGGAGGTTTATTAACCAATTCACGCCAGATACCATAAGATCGATACGACAACCCGAAAGGCTTTACAATAAATATGTAGACAAAAATGCCTATAACGTTCAATCAAATATGTATCAAAGAAAACATGCTGCTCAAATATATATATATATATATATATATATATATATATATATATATATGTGTGTGTGTGTGTGTGTGTGTGTGTGTGTGTGTGTGTGTGTGTGTGTGTGTATATATATATATATCTGTATGTATGTTAGTGTATGGTGTTGGAGTAGCAGAAAAGAAAATGAAAGAGACATTCTACTGTTACTCAAACATATGATTACGTCAGTGTTTAACAAACAACATAAACTTTCATTTAACAGTTTTGTGGATACTTACGTTCTATAAACTGATTTTGATAGTGTTGATGATGAACATAATTGTATATAATCAAAATCCTATAGACGGATGGCTGAAGGGATGTATTCTCCTCTTTCCTAAAAAGAGCGACCTCAGATTATCTAAGAACTACCAAGGTATAACACTAACGTCCATAGCAGTCATGATATACAATGCCCTACTACGCAACGGCATAGAACCCAAAATTAAGAACATAATTAGGAAGAACCAAAAAGGTTTCCGGAGACATAGATCCACGACGTTGCAAATTTTAACAATCCGTCTATTTCTTGGAGGAGTACGCGCAAAAAAAAGGTAGGTGACAATATTATTTGTCGACTTTACTAAGATCTTTGACACTATTCACAGAAGAAAGTTGGGGGCAAATTCTGCTCACCTACGGCCTTCCAACTGAAATCGTCGCAGCCATAATGGTGCTCTATAGAAACATAAAAGTAAAAGATTGTTCAGCGGATGGAGACACAGACTACTTCAACATTGTAGCAGGTGTACTGCAAGGAGACACAATAGCCCCATCCCTCTGTATTATATGTCTCGACTACGTGCTCGATAAAATGAAAGGAAACGGATTCAAGCTAACCAAAGAACAAGACAGAAGGTACACCGTAAAAACAATTACCGACGGCGACTACGCTGATGACATACACTTCCGGTAAATGAACTCACCAAGGCCGAAATCCAGCTACATAGTCTGGAACGAGCCGCTACAGGCGTTGGCCTCCATGTCAATGCACACAAACCGGGATATATGTGCTTTAATTAAACAGACAACATCTCCACAGTAAACGGTAGCTCTCTGAAACTAGTTGACAAGTTCACCTACCCCGGAAGCGGTGTCTAATCAACCGAGACAGGCATCGACACACGATAATCAGAGGCATGGACAGCTAACGATAGGCTATCGGTCATATGGACAGTCGAACTTGACCGATAAAATGAAGTGCAGTTTCTTCCAAGCAGCGGTCGAGTCTATACTGCTATATGGATGCACTACATGGACGCTAACAAAACATATGGAGAAAAAGCTTTACAGCAACTATACACGAATGCTGCGAGCAATATTGAAGAGGTCCTGGAGGCAGCTTCCCACAAAACAGCAGCTGTACGGTCACAAACCACCCATCAGGAAAACTATCAAAATTAGACGAACCAGACATGCAGTACTCTGCTGAAGATGTACGGACGAGCTCATAAGTGATGTACTCCTGTGGGCCACTTCACATAGACTACCAAGGGCAGGACGACCAGCTTGAAACTACATACGTACAACTCTTTTGCTGATACGGGATTTATTCCAGAAGACCTACCGGAAGCAATAGACGATATGGAGGGGTGGCAAGAGAGGGTCAAAGATAGCTGTGCGTATAGCGTGACATGATGATGATGATAATTATATATACATTGTTATATATATATATATATGTGTGTGTGTGTGTGTGTGTGTGTGTGTGTGTGTGTGAGGGTGTTGTGTGTGTGTTTATTTGTACTTATATTAAAACTTAAGTTAAGTTAAAAAAGTTACAGTGCGTCTGGTATATATGGACTTTAGCAGATGAACTGTGTTAATTAATATTTAATCAAGTTACATTAATACCTATGGATCACAAGCATGTTTTAAGAGTATTTTCTCTTCTAATAAAGGTTGAAGCTATATATTTATGTGTATATATATATATATATATATAGAGAGAGAGGGGGTATATATAGAGAGAGAGGAGGAGAGATATACAGAGAGAGATTTCTGTATGTAATTAGAGAGCGTAATGTCCTCATGTGTCTACATGATTGCTTAATGGGAAAAACAAGCAAGTCAAACACTATAAATTAGCACCATAGTGTGGCAGATTGGAAAGTCTGAAACGAAACAGCATAAAATAAACGATGTAAAAACTGAACGATAAACTGAAAACAATAGACTGTAAGAAAATTTCTGTAAAATGAAATCATTATTACAGAGCCAATTATACTTCCAGCTTGCAACAAGCAAGATCATACACACACACACGCACACACACGGACGGACACAAACATATATATATATATATATATAGAGAGAGAGAGGAGAGAAGGAGAGAGAGATTGAGAGAGAGAGAGAAAGAAAGAAAAGAGGATGAGAAAGAGAAATAGTGAGAGAGAGAAAATAAAAAGAAATGACACCTATTCGCCGTCCTAGTTTAAATTTTTTCACCATCTTTTTCTGTCTGTGTAGCTTTCTACTCAGGTGTAGTCACGCGCATGCCTGCACGCTCATATATATATTATATATATAATATATATATATATATATATATATATATATATATTAAAAGCAAAGACACTCCAGGAAAGAGGAACAATGACACCTATATAACCAAGTTTGACATACAAAAGGTCATGTATACTAGAAGCAAGAGCGAGTTCAAGTCTCATTGAGACCTTGTGCCATATATGATTCTCTGACGGAAGCGACTAGCTGGAAACATACATGGATATAACACTATGTAAGATCAAAATGAATATTTTTTTTTAAATATAGATCTCTTCGTAGACCTTCTTATTTTAAAATATATCCTTCTTATATATATATATATATATATAACTCAAATTGTTTCAAATATTGCATCTATCGTAAATATATGCATTCACATACGTGGTGCATTCATAAGTTTCCAGTCTTTTTTGTACAGGTATTTAAAATTGTCGGAGACTCTTAAAAATTCTGTATGTTATTGCAATACATCTTATGAGATGAATGACAAATTTTTATGATTTCAGGTTCAAAGGAACAGCTAAAGTAGCAATTGGAATAAATCCTGATTGTCAGAGCTGGTGAATTTCAAAAATGCAATCTGGACTTCAGGACACTTTAGAAGAATAAAATGCAAAAAAATTATGTTTTGAACTTGGACAAATGCTACAGAAACCTATGGAATGCTTCAGACTGCTTTTCGATCATCATGCATGAATCGAGCATCAATTTATGAGTGGCATAAGAGATTCAAGGAAGCCAGGAAATCTGTGAGGGATGATGAGAGGTGAGGGAGGAGTATGGAAGTTAATACACCAGAGTTGATTGGCCAAAAGGTTAGGGTTATGGTCACTGTGTTGAGGTTTTAATGGAGTTCAGGAGGAAATTCCGTCGGAAGAGGCCAGCACTCTTCAAATCGGGTCAGTAGTATTTCCACCAGGTCAATGCACCAGTCCACAACTCCATCGTTGTCACAGACTATTTGACCAAGATGGGCATCAAAACAGTTCCTCAAGCTCCCTATTGTTCATACCTTGGTCCCTTGACTTTTGGTTATTCCCAAAGCTCAGAGGGTGTCGTTATGAGACAATTAAGGAGATGAATGAGGCTCTGACGAAGGTCATTGACACGCTCACAGAAGTGGACTTCCATGGGGCCTTCCAGAAGTTGTTGGAACGATACAACAAGTGCTTAGTAACCGGAGGAGGTTTCTTTGAAGGGTACGGGAGTTTCATATGTGCACTCCCAATAAAAGTGACCATACGAAAAAAGTCTGGAAACCTATTTAATGATCCTCATACATATAAATGATTTTTAGTATAGCTATATAATCATACCAATTCCATTTGGTACACAGTAAAAGTTTTTTTTTTTATGTATTGCTAAACATCACGAATAACATTAACATTACTCAATCATTTGCACACATTTAAATGGTTCCAAATATTGCCATGTCAGAAACAATGCAATTAAACATCATTCATTTGTTTACAGTTTAAATGTCAAACCATTCAATGTAACCAATTGATACAAACCTACGAAGTGCGACAATTACGTCTCCGATTGAACCTTGGTGAAAGGCCAATGAATTGGTACTCCATATTTTCTTAAGTTCCAGCTTGGAGCTTCGCCATCGGATGGCTAAATTTAATAATCAGGACACTGGTTGGTTGAAGGGTCTTACCCCTCTGTAGACATACGGAAGATTTTTTTTTATTTTGGCCTAACCAATTGGTATTATAGATGACTATAGTACCTTCATTATATATATATAATATATAAGGTAGTATTTAGATATATGTAAAGATGAATAAAAGTGTTAATCAAATTAGAACATTTTTTCATGCTAATCACTTTTTGAATGTTCTCAAAAAGAAAAGTGTTTGAAGAAAGTTGTTTTATTTTTAGAAAGTTTCGAATTTTTTAGTAAAGTATTGATATGCTCTTAAGGAAACTACGAAAAATTTTCTTTAGAAGAAATATATGCATTTGTTGAATCAAACTTACGTTTTGGTTTCCGGGTGTCTTCAACTGATGGTTTTATATCTACAGTAGGACACATGGTTATTGTCCTTTGCATATGATAGTTATTTGGTAAACTTAGGAGGAGTTTATTTTTAATTAGATGATACTGCCCCGCCTGCTTATTTGTTTATTTAGGTTTCCTTGGGTCCCTCTAACCTATTTAAAGGCTGGACCGTTTCATATAACACACACACACACACACACACACAACACACACACACACACACACATATATATATATATATATATATATATATAATATATATATATTTGACAAAAAACGTCAATTTAGTGTTTCCATAACAAATTAATTTCTGCTCGTTATGGCCTTCATATATTGATACTTCGATTATTTTGTAGATATCCCTACCTCATTTTCGGCCAGAAGAGACAAAATAATCTGATTTATTTCCTTATGAAATCTCTTTATATATTAACGCTTAATTATTTCTCTATTTTATTTTATTTTATTTTGAGGAATTATTTGCTATTTGAATTGACATTTATTATTTAAAAAAAAACATTTAAAATATTTTTAAAATTTTCTAACATGAAACATAATTCGACAACTCTGAAAGGTTTTCCCACCGTTGTGAAGGTAGAGAACATTTAGAGGCCAACATCGCCAGAAATTCTTCTAGTGCTAGTCGCTGAATTTACCTGTACGGCCTGAAACACAACGTGGGGATTCCACACTTTTATGCCTACATTACATTGGCTGATCGTTGCATTTCAACACAAGCAAAGTATATTGAACTATCTGGTTGAAGGTTCTTTCACTTTTCGTCCATGAAATGTTTTTGTTGGTTTCGCAGCGTTATTTTCCTCTTCGAAGTGGAAAAGTAGAAATTTCTGAAGCAGAGTACATTATATGTTCATCAATTGGTTTTCAAAACTCATGCAGAATGATGTAATGCACAGCGTGTAAGCGAACCAGCTACCATGACCCAATAAAGAACAATTGATACCTATTACTGCTTTTACAGGTTCGTTCAAGTAAAATATGTAGCGAAGAATAGATCATAACAAATTATTGCAAAAGGCTTGAATCCTGCAACTATAATAAACATTATCCTTTATAAACCAAGTGCCACAACATTTTAAAAGATTTTCTACTCAATAGTCTCAAACATTTTTCCCTGATTTCCGTGAATGTCGTATAGAATTTAATCAATTCTATTTAATGCGATTGAGTGTTTTTTTACAAGTGCTGTAAAAGTTCAAGATCATTTGAACAATAACCAATCATGTTATTACATTACAAAATGATATAATATTTTCAGAAGCACCCTGTATATCTAAAATATAATTTTTTAATATATATTTATATATGTTTATATATACATATTAGGGTATATTTCAATAATTTTCTCAATTCAAAGTTATATTTGAATAAACAAGTGATAACAGCTAACTTACATAATAATAATAATAATAATAATTCGAAATGACTCAGTTAGACTGATATCTAGACTAATCTGACCTAATTCTCGAAAAGTTCTTACAATGGTCCGATTGTCTGAAGGCTTTTTGATCCTTTTAAAAAAACAACTATTGATTGTGCAACTGAAATATAACAAATACTCAAAAGAAATTTTCTAGATCTTTTAATCTGATAAAACCTGTTATATATATATATATATATATTATATATATATATATATATATATATATATATATATATATATATATATAAGTGAATGCATGTGTGTTTTAGTATGAGTGTGTGTATTGTATCATATATTAGTAAATTACTTTTGGAATCTTTATAATAGAGACACACCTAATCTAATTTCCCATGTCTTAAGTCTTAATATATTCATGTCTTGCAGACGTACAGAGAGCATTAACATGGCGGCTTCCAATCTGATACAGGAAATGAAAATGCACCTCGCGTCCGTGACAATTATCACCAATCACTCGGACTCGGAGATTAAAAGTAGTTATAATTTTCGATACACACCAATTCCACATCGTCCGTTATTTTTTATGAAACCATGAGCAACGCCAATGAAACATTATAGCCAATAGTACCGATTATGTGGAACGACAGTTTTGAAGCAAAACAGTTGCTCTGCCAAACGGTGTAAGTGTACGCCATATGTCCACCGAAAAGATTTACCCATCCTTCTCTGCAACGAGCAGGATGTGTTACAACTTCAATTTGTAAGCAGAGTACAGCTGGTTGCATTGTTGAAGCGTAACGGTTATCTTCATTGGAAATAGAAATAGTGACCTGGGTTCTAATCCTGTTTCACTTCATTGTATTATCATTGCGAAAGGCAGGAAGCCATCTTTTCTCTTCCATCAATAATTAAATAGTTGGAAAGATTGGATTCTTTAGCCATCCTTAAGTAATCAGCCTATGCAAAATAAAACTCTAAATTTACGCTTGCTTTAAAAATCAACGTTGTACCGCATTCTTTCGCTGGAAAATGAGTTGGCTAAATATCCAGTTTGCACTACAATTTACCCATAGTTACGTGGAGAAGAGATGGAATCAAACTTTTTTCAAAGGCATTAGCGTGAAGTGAAACACAAACACCTTTGTCTAGAGTTTATACTCGATTCATCGATTCCATTTCCAAAGTTGGTAACCGTTACACTGACTGCACTACTAGAGAAAAAAAATAGGATGTTCTAATTTTTGAGGGCATCGATTATTTCAGAATTTTCATCAAACAAAATTGTTATACATCTATATTTTGGCGCCATTTTTAGTCAAGTCTGAAGTTTTCAACACTTTCTTTGTTCATTTTTATATCAATCTATTGAATCGTTAGTCAAACCTTGCTGGGTTAATTTTACTAAAGTCAATTTATCAATCACGGTCTTCATTTATAGACGATAGAATGTTGTTTTACGATAAATGTAAAGTGGTTAACATTTTATACTTATTTTCAAATTGAATTATTTAAGTCTATGTATTATTAAACAAAGGAGTCCTCGTGCGTAATGGCTGACGTGCTGGACTCTAAAATATTAAGAAATAGAATAGAGCTATTATGTTCACATTCGGGCAAATAGATTTTGGAAAGATATCAAAATCCATACCCTCCCCACCTATGGGTTAAATAATACCGCTATCTTCTACAAAGACAGCTTCGGTAATAAATAACCAGCGAAGCATTATATGCCATTAAGCAAAGAAACAAACAATATTGATAAGGTTTACAATCTTTTCTTGCATTTATTTACAGACTCATGGACCGAGTGCCAGAGTGTTAGCCAATGGGTTCAATCTCAGGTTGAGTTATACCAAAGACTCAAAAATGGTACTTGATACCTCATTGCTTAACACTCAGCATTATAAGGTACGTTTCAAGAATGAAGTGGAACAATCCAGGAAAAGGAGTTGCACCCTCCCCTACACGTCGGTGTAGTAATTATTGAAAAGGGAGCTTTCGGTTAGCCCTCTATTACGGTCACCAACTTTACCTATTTAACAACCCCTCTGCACAAGCAGGTTGCGGCACAAGGTCAGATTTTAAGTGGAATGTAACAGGTTTAAATTAGAAGTTTTCCTTCTCCAAGAATGGTTGCAGTATTAAGGTTAAAGAGACCAGTGTACTCTACTATTTACACACACCTGGAGAGATAAGATTTGGCTTCATACCTTTCTCGAGTTATTAGCGCTATGTGAAATGTAAACATACTCATAAAGGTTTTAATTTCTGGTCACTGTATCCCTTTTCTTCGACGGTAACCATTACACCTCAAAATACACCAATAAATTCATGTATTTAAAGAATGTCATAAAAGTAAAGTTAGCGACCATAGTCGAGGGTGACCCGAAGGCTCCCTTTTCGATAGCTACTACACCAAGGTGTAGGGGAGGGCGCTACTCCATTCCCAGGATTGCTCCACTTTACCCTTGAACCGTACCTTATAATATATAATGCTGAGTGTTAAGCAAGGTGGTATCAAGTTCCATTTTTAAAGTCTTTGGTAGGACTCGACCTGGGATTGAACCCAGGTCTCCCGGGCCATTGGCGAACACTCTAACCGCTGAGCCAATGTCCCGGTTAAAGAATGTCATACTAATTATAAATATCAAAGTTTTATGAGCAAATATAATTCACCTAATTTTAAACATTATACTGAATTGTTCTATTTGTCCACTTGAGCGGACAGATGGGTCATCTTTGGTTTGATTGAATACACTCAAGAGCTATAAAAATGTGGCCTCAACATTGGATGCAGTTTAGCGTCATTCTCAGAATATACCTTTTTGGGTGTTGGAAATAGTCTGGAAATGGCACTCAGATCCCGGTTTTCGAAAAAGTTCAAACGCTATGTATGGAACCTGAGATACATAGAAAATCTGATTTCTATTTATAAACACGTGGTAATCATTTGTCGACATTAATATGAAAACTTTTTATAGCTAATTATTAACTGCTAATGGCTAAAATTGTATGCATGTACCACGGCATTGGATCGATAGTGGTGAACTTATCGAAACGGTTATCGTCATTTGAAATGGTACTAACGACCAACGCTGAAATATTGGGCGACCTTATTTGCGTTTCAAATGGCGCTGAAAAAAGGTACGCATCTATTTCCTCTTGCGGCTACGAATAAATAATATGGTAAATTTGTTTCTTTAGCCATGGATATGCATTCAGTTTTTGGGAATTAAAACTCTTAATTCAGACTAGTTGTCGACTTAAATACTGACTTTGTGTCACTTGCTGCATTTGGTGAAGAGACTTGGCAACTACGTATATAATTCGAAGATATCTCTGTAAAAAATCCTTGTGTGGTCGCGTTAGTTAGATGTTATGTTAGAATATATTTAATGTCATAACTGTAAAAAAAATATTTGGAGGAATCTTAGTGGCCTAGTAACAAACGTACTAGCAAGCGAGTTCGAAATGCTTTCCTGATATCACTTTCAATAGAGAACTAATATTCTTAGGAATGTATGAATACATTTACCCACACGAGCTTAGGGTTAAGTATTAACACTATTGCACTTCAGCAATAAAAGAATTGGCATCTAATAACTCATAAAAGTTGATATGATTAAAAAAAAAGTTCCGGTCTATAATTAAAACCTAACAAAAAAGAACTCTTAAAACGAGTTGATGTACACATGCTACTAAGTTATTGGTTGATGGACTACTTCACGAAATACCTTCAAATCATCAAATACTTGTATGGATGTTCTATTTCAAATTCGATTTCTCTTTGTCGAAGCCGACTGCGATCAGCCCTCCACACATAAGGCAGATGTGGGGCCTAATATAGACATTGATAAAAAAAACAACATAAACATAAATATTGATTTTTTCAAACCTATACTTTTTTTATGTGGGAGGCGATTAGAGTGTGAATTTATCCATAATCGCAACAAGTCGGATTTGACACAAAATATTTTCATGATGGAGTGCCACGCACAAATCAAGAACAAAAATGACACAAATGACACAAAATTATATAATGCTCTGGTATTGATATATATGAAGATTAATAAACCGTTACTCAAATAAACCAAACTACAAAAAATAAGCATATTCTAATTTCCTGATGCCTTGGCATATGTTAGCAATTCAACAAAAATGTGATTATTAAATATTCACAATTACATTTTTTCAAATATTTACTTACAAAAGTTAATATTATAATTTGTTCACACATTTTGTACGTATTTATTTTTGTTTCAGGTAATCTAATAGCAAAGCCTACATTTGATCTCGCCCTATCATCCATAAAGGTCGTATTGTTGGATTTGAACCTGTATTCTGCATTATTCGTCAACTATCTCATTACTATTTTGACAATTTCTTCACGTTAACTTAAGTTTAAAAAAAGAAAAAGAAAACTTTTCCTCATAATTTTTCTGTTATATTTTTCTTGGGAACAATCCGGCTAAATATGCGATAACCACAAAGAAACTTTAATCACAGTTATTGTTGACTATGAATAGAGGCCTACCGCTTCTGATCAAATGAACCGGTCACATGATCATATTCTTTAGTACTGCTTAAGACAGCAGTGCTAGAGGCCAGACAATATTTGCTTGCCATATATGCTGTTAAGACTCATTTCTAATCAGTTCTCCTCTTATCAATCCTTATTTTTTCCCAAATCGAAATATCTTGAATAGAACATGATTAATGCCAACTACCGTTTCCAAGTACCAGTTTGTGATTCTACGTTGGCCTTTAAAATAAGTATTTCTTCTCGAGATACTGACACCTCCCAAATGACATTTTCTTTCCTTTATATATCAGGAGATGCTAGTGATACTTGATATGCAGGAAAATCTGCGTTATTTCATTTTATATCATTTTATATTTTGCATTTTTAAATCGATAGCTAGAATAATAATCTTTAGCCCTGTGTTCACAAAATGATCCTGTAATATCCCGATTACATCCTCAATTAAACTGGCGTATTACATATGGCACTAAACAACATCAGGTGGTGAGGCTACACTTCCAGTGCTCTTGGTTGTGCAGAGTACCCCTTCATCTTTTCGCCAGTGAAATATAAAGACTGTATACACTAACCAGTGAACTTAGTGCCATGCTGAGTGACCAGTAGCAATTATTCAACCATGAGGGCTCATGCTGTATAAGTTAGAAACTGTCACGTAAGAATTGGTCCCATCAGTTAATGACTGACAGAGAACAGGGAATGATTTAAATTTTGGGGTTTAACGAAACCAACCCTACCATTGGGGGTGGGCAATGATTTCCTTTATCGATTCGAGAATACCCTTCACTTCTCTATATCTTTTTATACTGGGTTATGAAGAGAGTGAATTTTTTTCTTTGACAACGTGACTAAACTTTTCCTTTCTAATCAATACGTCGTCATCTCTTTATTTTACTTTTGCCTTCGCCAATATTATTTCGTTATTCTGCAAGTCAACACCAGTTTGAACCTAATTCGGTTTCAGCAATACCTGTTAGCGTCCTATTTATACTTCAAATAGATCTGTTTAAGATGTTTAAGATTAATCTCGATACCATATTACTCAGTGCAACATATTTGTATTAAAATAGTTATTTGATTATTTAATTCTTTATTAAGGATTATAATTAAATATTTGATGAAACCAAATATTTAAGACCAAACATAATTATGTAAATATTCCTTGTTTTCATAAATGTCATATCAAGCTTCATAACTTATTTAGTGCTAAAGAAATCCTTGTAAAAGAACAGAAGTAATATTACCCAACCCATTGCTTGGAGGGGGCAATATAAAATAATAAAATCGAAAATCTTATAAGAGTATTAATTCATTAATTTTTGCCAGGTGTGGTATATTGAAGGAATATAAGATTTCTCAACAAACATCTGTGGAACATAAAAACTACATGACAAGTGACTCTTATTATGAGTTTTCCAAGACTGACAAAGGATGTTATTGAATCAGAATCCATGAAATACAGCTATGTGAAAATAAATGGCTATTATTAACTATAATTATTTAATTTTATATAGACTTGAAACATATTAATCATCATCATCATGTTGCGCCGCCAGCGTGGTTTTTCCTCGACCATCTCCCTCCAACCTACTCTATCGTCCATCGCTCCAAGTAGGTCTTAAGACTACATCCTGTATCGGCACAGAACTGTTGTACGTAGGTTCTAGCTGGTCGTCCTCCCTTTTCTCGTTCATGTGAAGGGTTCCTCAGGAATACGTCACTTATGAGTTCGTCCCTACATCTACAGCAGTGTTTCGCATAATCATTGTTAACTAGATAGAAACATACATTGCTTGCCTGTTATTGGAGTAATGAGTACATGAAACCATGGGGCTGTTTACAAAAATTATTATAAAAAAGAAATAGTAAAAACAATAAATATTTTTTTTGTATATTAGAAGTAAAATACAGAAGCCTAAAAAATACGGGCATATTGAAATTATTTGTATTAGATGGAAATGCTTAATATCATGAAGAAATTATACACTAATGTTCAACAGATTTTCTAAATTAGTTTTGAATTGTTTTTTTTATACTCCTTGAAAGGTTACATTACAATTGTTAAGGAGAACAGAGGGAATCATTGAGTTATTGTACCCTACTTGCTGGGCTGCGACATCGTAGTATATAGTAGTATATACTACGACATCGTAGTATATATATCTGGTTGCGCTCTTACGTTCACTCTCGGATTAATACCTAAGGAAAAAGTATGAACCACAAAATTTCCCTTCCATGAATTAAATTTTACAGATCTACAAGCATCAAATAACTAACGAATGGTGATATGACATTTAACAAAGAAATCAAACAAACTTAACCCCGAAGCAACATAGACGAGCTATTAACTAAGAGCCTTTTTTATCGGGGAAGAGAAGGATCCATGCTTATGTCAAGGGTGTTTGCACGAAATGAAACACAAATAGCTTTATCCAGAATTTTACTCTATTTGTCAATAGTTTAATCAGCTGGAGCTGTAGAATAAGCCGGCTGCATTTTTGCAGCGGTGTAAGAACCTTGAGCGGACGAGTGACCTGGATGACACTGAAGCTGACGGAGAGGATATAATCCAGGAGCTTGTGAGAATATTGAATACCCACTTTAAGTTTCATTACTTCTAAGTGCACACTAATCAGAGTGTTAATAACTGTTAGGGTATGTATTATAGATCAAATAGAGTTCTTTTGATCATTTTTTTTATACATGAAACCATTTAACTGCTTCAATATTCTATCGAATAAACAGTATTAGATAAGTATAATCGAAGGCTTTTAACTGTGGGCACATAGAACTTCTATATTCTTGAAACAATTTAACAGAGTGGATATGATGATTAGCAATAATTTGGACCATTTAACTATGTGCAAAAAATACATAAAATACCATTAACTGTTTACGGATAATAAATACCATTAACTGTTTACGGATAATAAAATGTAGTTCTTGAAATCATCAAAATCTGTGCAAACGTATGATATGTGGTTCATTAAGGAATAATTTTATATTCAACTTATTAACTTAAATATCTAACATATATTATATGTTAACAGGCTTTGATTTAAACCATATAACAAACCAGCCATCTATTCAGAGATTCCATTCTCTTTTAAAAGTGACGCAAGCTTTGCTTTTTCCGAGAGTATTAGCACAAAACGAGGTGCCTGTAGTGTAATGGTTATAGTCGTAGGAAATGGACACGTCGAACGCGAGTTCAAATCCTGGACGAGAATGATGGCATTTCACATAGCTCTAATACCCTTGGGAAAGGTATGAATCCAATTATTCTCCATCCAGCAGTGGGTAAATAGTAGAACAGACTGGGTTCTTCAGCCTTGGCGAGGCAACTAGTCTAGGAGAAGGAAAACTCTGAATTCAAACCTGTTAAACTCAACTCAAGATTTGACCTTGTGTCATATCCTGCCCGAGCGGAGAGTTTGGTCAATAGGATTAGCACAAAACGAAGCGCAAATATTCATGTCCGGGATTTGAACTTTATTAGTAAGATCTTTCTTAATAAAATATACGCCAGATAGGTCAGCCGAAAGCTGTTGGTAGTGAATTAAATAACAAGCGAATAAATGCTACCATGAATTTTTCAAACAACATTTATTAGTCAACAGAATTAACTTAAGAATGGATTTACTTCATAATGATATTCGATGGCATTTTATCCAGAAAAAAAGGTCATATAATCCTACTTACGATGTCAGCAAAACAATAGAGAGTATATATTTTCACTTTTGGTACTTTAACTCGGCTGGAATGGTACAATGACTGAAAGGTTGAATCAATCGCTCCACTAATAGTGACAACGTTTTTAAATGTTGCCTTAGCTTATAAAATTTTGGTATTCTTCTCCGAGTAATATGACAATATCAATATTATTATGCCATTTTCTTCGTAATTGTTCTGTGAGCTAATGAATATGTTAAGACCTACAAATGTCTCTTTCTTCATATTTATTGCTTCCTTGATATTCACACATTAAATATTCGAATATTTCTGTGTACTTTTATCGCATAGACATTCGCAAATCACGCTATTTTGAACCATACACGACAGGATGATTAAACTTAAAAGCTTTATTATTTGATTAGAACTAATTTTTGTTCTCATTATCATTATCAGAGACAATTATCTCTTTCCTTGTATTTTTTGATTTTATGATTTGTATCCTTCTAGCTAATTTCTAGGCGGGCGTCATGAATAATTTAGTTGTGAAAAATACTAAATTGATTTAAAAAAAAAACATAAAAAACAATAAAATTTATTAAATATTCTCGAAATCGACTAAGCGTAGCTTAGTAAGGCAGCAAATAAATCTTGCAGTAATTCAGCTAAAAACTTGAATTTACATGCAATCTGATTTGCAATTTATTCTACCTTGGAGCTACAATACATCCAAGCGTAAATCACTTTTTACAGTTACGCAATCAACACAATAGGTATGGTTATTTCGGATTTCTCATAGCGGCTAGTGAGGTGGAAGGGTGTTTGGATACACTGAATGGAGTTCTGTGTCAAATAAAACGAAATTTAATAAATTCAAGGTAAAAATTCCTTAACGCAATGGTTAACGAGGCAATTGTATAGGTTTCTATAGGTATATCCAAACTTACCTTTTCAGCAATGCGGATTTATGTCCAACAATGCAATACGCAAAAACAAACAAACAAAAGGAAACTCAGCACGGATTATTTTACTTTTTTACTATTAATAGTACTACAACTGTCACTAATATCACAAATGCTGTTAAACGAAAGTAGAGCACGTGCAGGCGATGGCGTAGCAGAGACCAAACAGATATTGATATAATAAGCAAATACAGCCTAAAGGAATACAAAATCCCAGGTGAAGGTCGGGAAAGCATATCAACTAGGAATTTTGCAAGAGATTATAACCTGACCATACTGACTGAAGTTATGTGGACAAACAAGAAACTTTCATAGAAAATACAACCCATAAAATTCTCGGTGATTTTGAAATGGGAACAGATGTCCAGATCTCGGCTAGTAGGCCAGATCTAGTGTTGATTAACAAGAAAAACAAATTTTCATCCAGCGGATTTTCTTATTTCAGTGGATAACAGATGAAAAAAAAAAAAAAAAGGAAAAGAAAAATACTTGAACATTTCTAAAGCGTTAGGATGAGTGGAAACAATTATAGTTTATGCAGTTAGACCCGATACGAAAGGCTTGGATTGGAGACTTGATTAATTGGAGATCAAAGGAGGAATTGGAACCATCCATTAAGAACAGCAAGAACAAACAGAAGAGCCATTAAACTTTAGGGAATTACAAAGAGTTCAAATTAGCGAGAAAAACTCGTTATAATAATAATAATAAAAATAATAATAATAATAATAATAATAATAATAATAATAATAATAATAATAATAATAATGTCATGCTACTAGCACGGATATCCCTGACCCTCTCTTGCCAATTCTCCCTATCATTCATCGCTTTTGCCAGGTCTTCAGGGCTACATCCCGAATCCTCACATAGCTGCTGTATGTATGTTCGACCTGGTCGTCCTGCTTTTGCTTGGCCATATGTGGGGGTCCATAGGAGTACATCACTTATGAGCTCGACCTTGCTTCTTCAGCAGTGTCCTCCGGGTCTGGTTCGTCTAACTGGTATAGTTTTCGTGATGGGAGGCAAGTGGACATATAGTTGGTGTCTTGTAGGGTGTTGTCGCCAGGACTTGTTCAATATTGCTCTCAACATTCTTATGTAATTGCCGTCCAGTTTCTTCTCCAGCCGTTTAGTTAGCGTCCATGTAGTGCATCCATATAGCAATATCGACACAACCGCAGCCTGGAAGAAACTGCGTTTCATTTTATCGGCCAGGTCTGATTTCCATATGATGGAGAGCCTATCGATAGCTGTCCATGTTTTCGTTAGTCGTGTGTCGATGTATTTTTCGGTTGATGAGACGCTATTTCCTAGGTTGGTGAATTTGTCTACTAGTTTCAGAGATAAAAATAATAATAACAATAATAATAATAATAATAATAATGATATGGGACTTTGACTTTACTAAGGAATTGAAAATACTGTTGAATATGAAACTGACAATACACCAATCGTGATTGGCGCTTATGGTAGGGTCGGCTAAGTATTATTAAAGTTTATGACCAGGTAGGCAAGGTGATCCACTAGGAAATATGCAAGAAATTTAAATTTTATCATACGAGCAAATGGTATATGCACAACCCAGCATCTGTCTTAGAGAATGACACTCATAAACTCCTATTGGACTTTGACATAAACACGGATCACCAAATATAGGCCAGAAGACCAGACCTAATAATAATCAACAACAAAAAAAGAGAACTTGCAAAATTGTGGACGCTGCTATTCTGGCTGACCACAGAATAAAACTGAAAGGGCGTGAAAAAAAGGATAAGTATCTCGACCTTACTAAGGAATTGAAAAAAAAAAACAACTATAGAACTTGAAGGTGACAATTACTCTAACCGTGACTGGTGCGTTTGGTACACTCGCAAAAGTATTATTATAGGGACTGGGGGACGAGCGGAGACCACCCAAACTACAGTATACTTGAGAACAACCAGAATACTGAGAAGAGTCCTGAAGACTTGAGGAGATTTGCTGTCATTCAAACTCCAGTGAAAATCGATCAGCTAAAACTGATGAGAAAATAATAATAATAATAATAATAATAATAATAATAATAGCACAGCGGAGAGTATAAGTCGAGACACCACTGGGTCGGTAAGGTGATTCACTGGGAAATGTGTAAGAAATTTAACTTCGACTATTCTAACAAATGGTATATGCACAACCGAGCACCTGTCCTAGAAATTGCCACGCATAAACTCCTATGGGACTTTACCATGCAAACGGATCCCCTAATCCTGGCCAGAATCCAGACTTAATAATAATCAACAAAAATAAAGAGAACTTGCAAAATAGTCGACTTTGCTGTCCCGGCTGACCACAGAATAAAACTGAAAGAATGTGAAGAGAAGGATAAGTACATCGACCTTGCTAGGAATTGAAAAAACTGTGTAACATGAAGGTGACAATTATACCAATTGTAATTGGTTCGTTTGGAATAGTAACTAAAGGATTACTAAAGGGACTAGAGGACTAGGAAGTTCGCGAACGAGTGGAGACCATCCAAACTACAGCATTATTGAAAATGGCCAGAATACTAAGAAGAGTCCTGGAGACTTGGGGAGACTTGCTGTCACTCAGACTCCAGTAAAAAACCATCGGCAAACGCTGATGTGAAAATCTCTTATGAGTGAATAATAATAAGAGAAATTGCAAAATTGTCAACTTTGCTCACCCGGCTGCCCACAAAATAAAACTGAAAGAATGTGAAAAGAAGGATTAGTACCTTGAACTTGCAAGGGATTAAAAAAAATGTGGAACATGTAGGTGACAATAACACTAATTGTAATAGGTGCTTTTAATAAAGTAACTGAAGGATTATTAAAGAGACTGAAGGACTTGCTAGGTGGTAGACGAGTGTAGACGATCCAAACCACAGCATTATTGAGAACGGCCAGAATACTGAAAAGAGTCCTGGTGACTTGAGGAGACTTGCTGTCACTCAAACTTCAGTGTGAACTGATGTGAAAAAACTAAAGTACTACTACTACTACTGATAATAATAATAATAATAATAATAATAATAATAATAATAATAATAATAATAATAAAAACTTGTATAAATAGGTTTTAAGACTAGAAATGAATGAAAAATAAAAGAGATCCACTTGTAGTTCATAATAAATTGAAATTTGACAATACTACCAATCTATACACCGAAGAACCATGATCAGTCCTAGAAATTATACGCATAAAATTTGCAGGGATATTAAGATAGGAACTGGTCGCATAATTCCGGTCAGAAGACAAGACCTAGAGACAATTTTTAAAAAATTGCTGTTTACGTGACCACAGTGTAAAGATCAAATAAAAGGAAAAGAATAACAAGTACTAGGACCTTGTCAGAGTTCTAAGAAATTTTTGGAACACGAGGATAACGGGAATATTATCGTAATCGTTGCTCTTAAAATGGTCCCAAATAACTTGGAAAGGGAGCTAAGAAGTGCTGGAAATTAGAAGAGGAGCCGGGACTATCTGCACTAGAGCATTTTAAAAATAAGCCAGAATACAAAAAAGACTGTTGAAGAGTCCTGATGACTTGTTGTCACTCTGACTCCTGTGAAAGACTATCAGTAAACGCTATAGGGGAAAAAATGCAAGAAGCATTATAATAACTAACAATAGACTGATAAATAACACATTTTGGCAATTCAGCGTTTGAGATGAAACACTCAATCACATGATTACCGAATACCGCATCGGTTGGAATGTGTTCCAATGAGAATTGTGCAAGAGGCAGGAACAAAATCATATTGATGATATATGTATATGCACAAACCAGAATATATCCTTGCAAAATAAACCTATATTATTTTCTGGGACTTTCTGATACAAGCGGCTCATCAATTTTTTTTGGTCAGAAAAACCGATATAGTTATGATTAAAAAGAAGAAAGCAAGTAGTCATTCAAATGATTTTACTCTCTCCAGCAAACCTCAGACCAAACCAAGGTGAAAAGCTAGACTAATGATAGCCAGAAAACTGAAAGATTTGAAGAAAATGAAAGTATCAGTGATACCAATCGTAATTTGTCTCTTAAAACAGTCATACATGCTTTAACGGCCATTTCAATTATTGTAGTTTTGACTTTTTTTCTTGTACCCTCCATTAATTACTCTATACTGTTTTTCTCATTAAATATTAAAAGGACAATGATATACTGATACAAAAGACATTAGTAATTGTAATCTGATCTGTAAGATAGTATGGTTTTGGACGGTGTTTCATTTAAAAAGATTTATATATATATATATATATATATATATATATATATATATATATATATATATATATCGAAAGAAAAAAAATACCAATAGTTAGGATACAGTATTTTTTATGGCATGGTCTTATACGGTGTTTCCATTGAAAATCTTTGCATTATATCGAAAGAAAATGTAATGCAGATAGAAAACATCGCTTATATAAAAAATTTACGAGGCTGACAGGAAAGAAAATATATTTAGTATATCTTATCTAAATAATTCCAAAAATACAACACCCAGTGTTTTTGTTTTAAGACAAAGTGATTTAAAGAAGAGTATCTCAAACAAATAAGATTAAATCAAAGAACATGTTTCAAGGAAATAAATGGAATTAGTAATGCGAGAAAAAGTGTAAAGTGTATTTATGGACTTGAAAAATGCAGAGATGATGGAGTAACACAAGCAAAACAGGCTTAAAATGAAGGGCTATTTTCTAATGCCTCATATACAAATATAATTATATATATATATATATATATATATATATATATATATATATATATATATATATATAGTTTAGAATGTCTTGTTTCCTGAAATGTCTGTTATAAAGTAATTCTGGTCGGTGACAAGCTGTCGTTTCCAGGCCGGATATTGTGTATCAGGTAAATAAGCCTTTCTCACGAATTCAAATAATCTGAAACAGACATGCTCATTATATATCCTTTCAGTACACTGAGATGTCAAATTATTACTGGGGTTATATGAGGTTATATGCCATAATATATATATATATATATATATATATATATATATATATATATATATATATATTCTTCATGAAAACCGGGAAACTATCAACCAAATAAGGTCTTGATATACATTGACAACAACTAAACCTTCTTGAGCATACTTTCACAGAAACTCCTCCAAGGGAATAATGAATAGTTAATGAGACGCCATTGCATAACATAGATATTCTTCATGACACTTCGTTTGTCTTTTGTTCACTAAGACAAATATTAGCTCAACCAAAATTCTATTTCTCATAGGGTACGTCTTTTTTCTCCGATGGCACCAGGTGTCTCTCATCTTTAAAACCATAGGGGAAAGGTTAATTAAGAGCAACTACAAAGGAATCGTATGGATATCACGAACGAAGAGTATGAATATTAGCCAAATTGGCGCCCTAGTTAGCACTTGAGCTTTCTTTGTGAATAGATAAAGTTTGCGTGGGTAGTTCATTATGCTGTTATCGTTAAAGAATTGCATGCATTTTCGTCTGTAGAGATGGACATGTTTTTTTTTTTATTCGGCCGAGATAGAATTTAAACTAGTAATGTTAAAGCATACTAAGCCATAGGCCCTAGAAAGATGGATGAAGGGATGCATCCTCCCCTTTCCTAAAAAGGGTGACCTTGGATTAACCAAGAACTACTGAGGTATAGCACTTAACTCCATAGCGGTCAAGATAGACAATACCCTACTATGCAACCGCATAGAACCCAAAATTGAGAACGTACTTTCGAAGAACCAAAATGGCTTCAATAGAAATAGATCCACGAAGTTGTAAATTTTAACTTTCCTTCGAATTGTTGAAAGTGTCAGTACAAAAACCTAGAGGCGACAATATTATTTGAAGGTGTAAGTACAAAAACCTAGAGGCAACAATATTATTTGTCGAATTTACCAAGTTCTTTGAATCCATTCACAGAAGAAAGTAGAAACAAATTCTACTTGCATACGGCCTACCAAAAGAAACCGTCGCAGCCATATTGATGCTATATAGAAACAACAAAATAAAAGATAGTTCTCCGAAGGGAGACACGGATAACTTCGACATTGAAGCAGGTGTACTGCAAGGAAACACATTAACCCCATACCTCTTTATCATATGTTTAAACTACGTGCTTAGACAATCTATCTATAAAATAAAAGAAAACATTTTCAATCTAACAAAAGAAAGAAGCAGAAGGTACCCAGCAAAAACAATAACCGACGCCGACTACGCCGATGACATGACGCTTCGGGCAAATGGGCCCGCCTAAGCCGAAACCCTGCTACATAGCCTGGAACGAGCCTCTGCAGTCATCAGGCTTTCATGTTAATGTACACAAAACGGAATATAAGTGCTTTAATCGAACAGGCAACATCTCCACATTTAACGGCAGCTCTATGAAACTAGTTGACAAGTTCACCTACCTTGGAAGCAGTGCCTCATCAACCAAGAGAGACATCAACACGTGACTATCAGAGGCATGGACTGCTCTCAATAGGCTATTGGTCATATGGAAGTCAGAGCTGACTGATAAAATGAAACGGAGTTTCTTCCAACCAGCAATCATGTCGATACTTCTATATGGATGCACTATATAAACGCTAAGTAAATGTATGGAGAAAAAGCTTGAAGGCAACTACGCAAGAATGCTGCGAGCAATATTGAACAAATCCTGGAAGCAGCACCCCACAAATCAGCAGCTGTACGGCCACCAACCACACATCACGAAAACTGTCAGAATTAGACGAACCTGAAATGCGTGACACTGCTGGAGAAGTAGGGACGAGTTCATAAGTGATGTACTCCTGTAGACCTTTTCATATAGACGAGCAAATCCAGGACGACCAGCTCGAACCTACACACAACAGCTTTGTGTCGATACGGGATCTAACCCTGGAGAGCTGCCAGAAACAATGGATGATAGGGAGGGGTGGCGAGGTTCAGGGATATCCATGCTGATAGCATGACATGATGATGATGGTGATGTCATAGGCATATGTACTAAATATAAAACAATTTTTAACGTTTTAATTACTGTTAGAAAAATTATGTTGCAAAAATTCTGGCAATTATCATGCAGTATCATGTCTGATGAAAATATGATATTAATAGTAACTGTTTCCTTAGCTTTGAAGCCACTCTGATATCAAGCATCCGAGTAATTCATTTCTTCTTCTTCTTCTTCTTCTTCTTCTTCTTCTTCTTCTTCTTCTTCTTCTTCTTCTTCTTCTTCTTCTTCTCTCTCACACACACACACACATATATATATATATATATATATTAGTCATTATTTGTGATCGTCAGAAAACTTTCGTTGATATTGTTATAAACAAGCTCACTATTTTGATAATTACATTAACTTGCAAAATTCATATTATAGTATGTATTATGAACTTTTCTGAAAAAATGTAAATAAGTCACAAATATTTCAAAGTAAATAAGATCCTGAACATTATTACTGAATGACTTAAAAAATACCGTATAACCAACTGACAAATGCAAAGTACAATCCTTTTCTTAAGTGTCAAAATATTTTAAAGATTTTTTTTAACTCAGGGTCATGCAAAAATGTAAATATTTCCGAAAGGTTAGAAGTTTTATTTTTTCTTACTATCCATGTCAACTAAAAACTACTTCGGCATTCTCATTCATTATGTTTTTGACAAGGTCTTGTAAGTTGGGAAAACCCTTTTTTGGAGGGCCCGTAGATTTATTTACGTTAGACGGATGATTTTGACAGTGATTTTACGGGACAACAACAGGCTTTCGTAACTGAAGATTCATTGAATTAGCCGGACAAAAGATACACGGAAAAGTAAAACACTATTCTAAAAATAATCAGCAGATTATGTGGACTTGATAAGAAATTCATTGTCAATGTAAAAGAGAGAAAATAATACCAGTAAAAGTTAATATTTGTTAAAATGTAAACATAAAATACTTTTAAATATCGAATTAACAAATAAAAAACAATAAAACGTGATTAAAAAGTTTTATAAAACCTTATTAAAATATAGAATAATGTATATACATTATATACCTCCTCAACTCTCGCAAGGAAAATACCGGCTGCCAGTCGTGTTATACAAGGCTCCTCTAACGAATTGAGCCCTCGATTAGCTGCCAAACGCATCTATAATCAAAGGAAAAGTAACACATACGTAAAATTCATTGGCTTGTCGTTATGCTGGTGAAGTCCCTACGGTAAGATATTCGACTTACGTAAAGGCATCCGTATTTCGATCCTAACTTAAAAAATCTCACATATCTAGCCACATTCATTAGTTGTGATATAAGGATGACCATATATGCATATATGTGTGGTTTGAGTGTGCATTGTAGTGAAATTGATTAATTTCATGCCATCGATATTATCACTGCAATTCTATATCTTGCTGTTTACAATATCTCGGTAATTTTATATGTAGATATTAAGTACCATTCACAAAGTAATTCCAGAAAACTTTTATAATTTAAAAGCTTTTTATTTATACATGAATCAAAGAAGTACGGGGATACAAAAACGGAACGTGTGTATGTTTCTATAATGAAGAATATACGCATGCTCACCTACTTGACAATCGTCCTATGATTTGATATATAATAAACATCTCGAAATTTAAAAAAAAATCGTCATTATTTACTATATCAATGGTACACGTACAGTCTCTAGGATGGATGCGTACATTAACTAGTACACACACTTTTCTTCGAGACTTCCAGATCTGCCTGGCAAATGAGATTAATATTTCACTATAAAATAATGCAAATAAGAAAATGAGACTTTTATTTTTTCAACAGAACATATCTGAATATGTTGTATAGTCATCTTCTGATTCATGCAGAAATACATATATATACTGGATACATACCGACGCAATGATAACAGACGCATGATAAACGACAGACGCACGAATAAAAGACGCACGCAGGAACAATTAAGAAGCAGGAAGGAAAACGCAGGAAGACTTCTTGACAATTATATTTACCTCTCAATTTATTGCAAGTGTTCGAAAGGGTTGTTCAAGGTTTGCATGTGAGAGGGTGCTGGAGACCGAACATAAACTTCATATTTCGACCTCCACTACTTATGACCGTCACGTTGTGTCTTTCTTCTTCTCTTAGATGCTCAACCAGAGGTCTTGGGCTCACTCTGCTGGATGCTGGCTTTCTTTATGGCATCTTATCAGCATCTTCTCTGGACCCCTAACTCCATCGGGGGTTTCCGAGGACCCCCTCAGTTGGGTGTGGCTTTCCCTAACACATCTGGTCTCTAACTCTCTGGAAGTCTGCTGGCAACTGCTTTGGCACCCAAACTAAACTGAGTTAAATAATAACTCAACGCTCACACGATCGCCCACTCGATCTTAGAAATCGAATGTTTAATCGTCATCAAGCGGAAATAACTGTCATGCAGTTCACAGGTCACTCTCTTCCGGTGCATCACTATAGTGGCACCGTGGGACCTTCATCTTGTCCCATATTATAAGCCTTAATCCGCCCACGCGATCTCTTTCGATTACTGGCCATTGGAATGTGTCACTTCCTTCCGGTGCACCACCTTGGAATAGTATTTTTGGGCCGGGTCGAAGGTCAAAATATAACATATATATATATATATATATATATATATATATATATATATATATATATATATATATATATAAAGAATGAGAGTATATTCAGATGAAGTCATGAAAAAAAAGCCAACTACAGTGGAGTGTGGATAATCTCTTACCCGTTAACCTCCAGTTTTATTTCAACCTGGAGTGGTAGTACGTGATATATTACAATCTATGTATCAAATAGATCTGTTACAAAATTATTCGAACTCTATAGGACCGTGTCCAAAAAGAAAACAAAACAAAACAAAACAAAAAAAGCTACATTAAATACAATGAATGTAAACATGAATACTCAATGAACATGATTCCCTGACCTGTTGTCATATAGTAATACAACATAGGTTGTCTTGCCGTTAAAATGAATCAATCAATGAAACAAGCAAGCAGGAAATACTGACTCCAGCTAGATCCGTGATGTTAATCAGCTATCGTCCAGTTCAGTAATTACTTGGTTAACATTTGGCTTTACCAATCCCTCTGTACAAGAGGATGTTACACACGGTCAAATTTTAAGTGATGTTTAACTGGTTTGAGTTCGATGTTTCGTTCTCCTAAAGCAGTTGCCTAACTAAGTTTAAAGAGACCATTGCCTGTCCTACGGTTTACTCATAGCTGCAGGTAGATTTTTTCGATTCGTAACTTTCTACAGAGTATCAGCTTAGGGGAATACAAACAGCCTCCTCCAAGGTTCGAACAAGAGTCCACGTTTCCATTCCCAATGAGGTTAACGATTACACCAGCAGTACCTGCTAAAGGGCTTAACATAAGAATTAGAAATAGTAGTAGTATTGATTCCGTTTTATTCTTACGCATCATATTCATTTTGAACATCTTTAAATGTGATAATTCCTTCATACGATGAAATAAAAACTGGTTTAGAATTTTTGAGCCGAAGTTGAAATATCTACATTAATACGGATACCGACTTTTAAAAATAGCCAGTGCTGGCGCAGTCATCAGATACGAACATACTAATTTCACGGGAGATAGAAATCACGCAAACAGACCTTCTATTGATTTAGTGAAAGTACATATCTTTTCTATTAACATAAAGTAGAAGAGGATCGGCGACGAAGACAAGTGAGTCTGTTTGTCCTTCTCTCTGCTCCTATATGTGGAAACCATTGAAAGTTTATTGAATTGCATTTCCTAAAGCTTCATGTCCACTCCTTGTGAAATCTATCTTTCGTTCTGCATAGAGACTGGGTTCGGCGAACAAAGGTCAAGTACTTTATATTCTTACTTTCTTTAAAATTAAATATATACTACTGTATGAAGACGTTCGGTACTTATCATTTATATTTATTAGACTACAACAATCCCAGAAAATTTGAATTAATATCAGAGTCGCTTATAGACATTAATTAAAAGCAAAGTAACTTGTAAAGAACATTGCCAAAATTAGGTATATCTGTCTCGGGCGCTTCGTGTGGTGTCATGATTAGCAAGTTAAACTAGCTAACTTCAGGTGTAACTTCAAGTCTCATTGGGTGTCAGATTTATATGGCCTTGTGCCACATTTTAATAAAAAGCTTGTAAATTACGATGACTGCCTGTCTGAGTCTCTCCCTCTCATCTATATAAGTAAAAGTTGGCGACCAGAGTCGAGGGTGACTCGAAGGCTCCCTTTTCAATCGCTACTACACCAAGGTGCCGGGGAGGGCGCAACTCCTTTCCCTGGTTTTTCTCCAATTTATCCTTGATACGTACCTTATATTGTTGTGTGTTAAGCAAGGAAGTATCAAGTACCGTTTTTAAAGTCTTTGGTCTGATGCGACATGAGATTGAACCCAGGTCTACCGGATCATTGGTGAACACTCTACCCACCCGGCCAATGAGCCGATTTTTGGATTTATTTCTTAATTTAATAGCATATCAACCTTTGAAGGTTATGTAAACTATTCTTGCTAAATGGCAGTAGTTGTACTATTAAATCCATTACTGGGTGGATAATGGCTTTCATACTTTGCCTTGGGGTATAAATCCGCTAGTGGATGAAATACCGCGACTGAATTTTTAACTTTTTTCTGCGATTTTGTAGTCCGGCCCATAAACCATTACAACTCCAGTATCAGTAGAGAAAGAAAATATGGAATCTACCTTTACACATTTCACTATGAAGATAATTTCTTCAACAATGATATTTCATTTCGTTACAAGTGAAATTTACACAGAAAAACAGTCGAAAAATGTCCCGTATTATCATGCAAATAAGTATAACAAATAAATTATATAACGTCCAAACCTTCCCTAATAAAATACGATGGGAACAAAAACAAAAATAGAAAAAGCTTTTAAAGTACAAAAGCTATTAATTTTGTCTGAAATCAACAAAATTATTCATCGTAGAAACGTAAAAGATAATTATCTATACAAAAGAAGCGAATTCATATCAAACTGTTGATATGTCAACAAATTCTCCTATGTTATCGACCACTGGCCCCCGATTAAATGCATAATTTACCATCGTAAATTTCTGACTGCTTAATAAAAAAAAGGAATTTTTTGTCTGTGAATACCACGTGTTCTCTCATCTAAGAACGTTATTATTTTGTGTAAATGCCTCGCAAACAAACATCATATTACGTGACTACACTTCACGCTATATATATATATATATATACATATAGAAACGAAGAAAAACAAATCAGCCTTTAATCTGATGACCAATCGAGTCAAGGAAAATTGGTGTTTAGTGCTCAAAAGGTGAACACCTATTAAAAGTTTTTACTGTTAACGGGCTTCGTGAAAATGGCTCTTACTACTATTCTTCTACTATAAATAAATATCATATATTTTTAGGTGCTAAATAAATATACATTCTTTATCAAATGTTGGATCCAATGAGTTTCACTTTACGATTTTCTGTTAAACTTATGTATTTCCTGATAAGATAATACCTGTCTATCTATCAACATCTCACCAAAGGGATGGATGTATGAAAAACAGATTGTTGGTTTGGTTTGAGTTGGTTTATTTTTATAGCCTATCAAACATTGTAGGTTATTTAATACCAAATACTGTTTAAACATGTATATTTAATATATGATCTGTAAGCACATTTTGTCGATAACAATTTTAAAAGAGTTAAATCATTTTATGTTTATGTATATACCCGTAACAATTTAGCATCAGCCATTTATTTGCACACATTTGAATAGCTCTACATGATATCTAAGATAATAATTCGTCGGTAACTTCATTTTTACATGAGTTAGAACTCATTTGTTTTCACATAAGTATTTCTATAGTTTCTACGCAATTAAATGGTTTTAATTATAGCTTTATAATACTAATTATTCTATTCAACATTACTCATTCATTTATTCACGGTTAAATAGTCCATGTATTGCAATGTATCATTAAGAATTCAATTAAACATCAATCATTTGTTTACACTTAGGTAATTGACCAAGCGGTTCTATTTCTAACGCTCAAATATAGAATGTGTCAGTTGTTTAAATGTTAAACAGTTCTATTTAACCCATTAATTGGGGCCTATCAGATGCTGCAACTCCGTGGTAAATAGGGTTAGGGAGCTCCAAGACAGATTTCTCGCTAGCGGAGAGTTTTGCATCATATCCAGGACACACGGTAGTGACATCCTACCCCACTGCATATATGCAGTCAGTGTATTTTTATTTGAATAATTACTATTACGGGTGACTTATTGATCACTTAAAAATGTATTATATATATGTATATATATATATATATATACTTACACACACTGGCTAATAAATATATATATATATATATATATATATATATATATATTGTGACGGCAAATTAACTAGAATCCCAAAACGGGACTTATTTTTCGCACGTGTGAAGACGGGGCAGACTGGCACTTGATCCCTTGTAGAATAAGTCCTTGTTCAGAGTCCTTTCTCGGGCATATAGGAACTGCCATATTATGTAGGGGTTAATTTATGGCTAGACTAACTGCCGTTGGAGGGGTTTCCAATTTTCACAATATTCACACACCCACCAAGGCCACTGGTCTTCGTACACCTAGAGCAATGGAAGATATGGACCTGTAGGTTTATACGTAATAATATTAATTATAGTAGTCGACAACTCCGGTTTCCCGTAGAAGAATTTTAAAGGAATTCATAGGACAATTTTAAGCGCCGATAACAAAAGGCGAATAGAAGCTGAAAAAGAAACATGAAATAACAGCTTGGTAGCAGACGACACAAAGAACGACTCGAGCACGTGGGAACATTAAAATATATTTTACTACACATAGATACACATCTTCAAAGTGTCAGCTATATTATAAACCGATAGTACAGAAACATAAATGTCTTTCTTCTTTTCTTTTCTTTCGTCTTTAATCTTTCTTCAACTTTAGAGAGAGAGGATATATAATTGGGTATAGGGAGAATTAGTCTTAAAGTCTACTTATCTTTACGACGACTTCCCTTTGGAGAGGATTTTTCTTTCTCCTTTTTTTTCTTTATTCTCGGGTTGACGGCATTTATTTAATTTTAGGATTCTGGCTTGAAAGTAGGGTTCCTTGTCTTTCTTGTCGAAGATGTTTCCGTCTTTCTTTTCCCGGAGTCTTGGCATGCGCTTCACCCCATCTGGTCACGACGATGTCTGATCCAAGACTGATTTTCTTATTCCCTACCTCCGCTGACGGGAAGAAGGTGCCACTTCCGTTTTAGGGTCCCAGCCAATCATTTGGCTTCCATCTTCTTCCTTACCCTGTCAGGCGATTCGTTAGGGCTACTATAGGTCACCCGAGTCAGGTGACCAAGTACACATACCTTGACCCACATTTTCTCCCACAGGCTATATTACTATCCTGTCTTAACGGTCATTCTTTGACGGCTTGCCAATTCAAACCCGGGGTATAGTAGGAATTCCTTATTTCACCTCTCTCAGGAGGACACCACGTGACAATATATATATACCTTTAAGTTTGGTTTCTTAGTGTAATTGCATATCAACATTCAGCAAAGTCAATATATATATATATATATATATATATGTATGTTAGTGTGTGTGTGTGTGTGTGTGTGTGTGTGTGTGTTCCTATCTTGGCAAGATTTCGCGAACGAAGATTCATGTAGGAAGCTGTCCACATCGACTGCTGCACGCTGATGGCTGTCTAGGCCGTTGCGGAACAGGAATGTTTGGCTGCAGCGTCAGCAATTAAAGGTCTGGTCTGGTATGACTGCTGAGGCTCTCTCGATCTCCCTTTGGTTTGCTCCGCGGGAGTCTTTAAAGGTGAAGATGGCCAGGTGGACTGTGCGGCCTCAAGCCTGACGGTCAGCAGCAAGTGACGAACACTGGTAGTGGTCAATGTGGCATATTCTTAGGGTCTTCTCGAGGGAATCTTTAAAACGTTTCTCTGGTGCCTTTCTGTCACGGTAGCCAGTGGAGAGTTCACCATACCCGGTTATCTTGAGCATTCTGGAGAGATACCCAGCTCATCATAGCTGTTACTTCAGCAACATGGTCTCTATGTTGGTGATTTCTGTTTGATCAAGGACCTCAACACTGGAGACTTAGTTATTCCAGTGTATGTTCAGAATATGGCGGAGACAGCGCTGATGGAAGCGCTCAAGGATTCGTAGTTGGTGGCGTTAGGTTACCCATGGCTCAAAGCCGTACAGCGGCGTGATGAGTACGACGACTTGATAGACGCTAATCTAAGTGCCCTTCTCCAGATGCTTGTTGTTCCATACTCTTTTGTAGAGTCTGCCGAAAGCGCTGTTTGCCTTGGCCAGTCTGTTGTCTACTTCCCTGTCGATCTTGGTGTCTGATGTGTGGTACACCCCAGATAAGTGAACTGATTAACTGCTTTTAGCTATGTTCCACCGATGGTGACGTGGGGAGGGCGTTACTCTTCTAGGGGTGCCGGCTGGCGAAGGACTTCAGTCTTCTTTAAGCTGATCTCGAGTCCAAAGAGTGTGGCAGTCTGTGCAAAGCAGGAAGTTAGGTACTGCAGGGCTCTTTCAGTGTGAGCAAAGAGATCAGTGTCATTAGCGAAATGAAGGCCACGGAACAGCCGTTCAAGTTTTTTTGTGTGGGCATGCCGTATCCACAATACAATACTAACGTATAATAAACGTCGGAAAACATCCATTAAACTAATAAATGAACACTCCGCTACGTAAAAAAATCTACAACAAATATTCTATAGGAACGCACTAAAACTTACCACCAGTTGTATTAAAATGTAAAATAGGAGCATACGTAATATACAGCAAACAATGAAAAAAAAACCCTGCAACTGCAAACTAAAACCAAAATGTCCCTTTAACGTAAATTACCTACAAACAAACGTCGCATACCAAGACACTGTGAGATTAAAAAAGAAAAGAAAACACACACAAAAACACATGTTGGTGTAACAAAAAGCACACGGAAATAGAGAAAGTGCACACACAAAACATGATTTAACACTAAAAAAAAAAAAAATACAAACACAGAACAACACTTTCGGACGCACTTGAAATCTAAAAGAATCAAACTAAAACATATCAGAATTAACCTGGGAAGAATATATATAGTAACAGCTTACAACACCTTAAAGAAAAATAAAATAAACACCTTCACAAATCAATACAAACTCCTAAATAAGTGATCCAAACTCAAATCCTAATAAAGACAAGAAAACAATTTTTCTACACATCCAACTGAAACTTAACGACTCCAAAGACTAAAAAATACAATACAAAATTTAATAAGTAATTAGATAAATGGATAAATGTTAATAATTAACAAATAAAAATAGATAAATGAAATGAAATAAATGAAAAGTAAAGAAAAAGAATGACACAATAAAATAAATATATAAAAGTAAAATAATTTTGAAAGAAAATAAATGAATAAATATAGTTGAGTACGAATGAACATATACCAATAAACCGAGAAATAGAAGTAATAAACAGGTTAAGGTGGAGTGGTTTAAATGTTGAAAGGATGAGATAATAAAGCCCGTACATTAGCAGACTTGAAAAAAATAACAAGAGTAAATCTAAGATTAATATGTTAAAAACCAGAAAGCTATAAATCAAACATGGCGAGTAGATCCATTTAATAATTCCAAGGGTCACAAATTCATGAAGAAGCTGTATACATAAGAAGGACCTACCCGGAATGTCCTATAGATTAGACTAATTTCTCCGTGCAAGCATGCACCGGAAAAAAAAAAACAATAAAAAACCAAAAACACCAAACATGGTTCAAAGCAATTGATTTGACAAATACATAGGCAAAAACTGAGAGTTACCGAGTATAGTTGATTCCATATGTAGGCATTTCTAGCTTAGGTGTATATGTTCTATCATTGATATTGAACACTTCTTATTTATAAATATAGTGAAAAATATTTGCAAAAGGTAAATATACATATATGGTAAATAGTTGCTATAGCGTCCAATCTGGGTACTTCCGAAAACAAGCTAATTTAACTCTTTTTTTTTTAAGTCGATAAAACTTATAATAAGGACGAGGACTTCCATCCCACTGCCAAACGCAAACTTTTCCAAGAGGCCTACAAATGTGATAGGGTAACAAAGGGAATACCTATCCCGATAACTAATACAATTGTAAGAATGTAAGTTAGTTAATATTGTATGACTTCAGTAATAACATTTTAAAAATGTTTTCAGGTAATTGTATTTGTTTATTATTTTTAGTTTCACATTTTCAAAGAGAAATTCAAATATGAACTACAATCCGATCTGGTCAAAATAACCATCAATGTTTTCATTCTGATTTTATGTAGGCAGTATTTGATCACTATCTAAAATAATCTCTCTCTCTCTTACCGGTGCGATTTATTTCTGCCAGTGGCGCTTTTAGCACAACTGATTTAATGACACTTAACAGAATTTAGTATCCAGAATATACTTAGGAAAGTTTGCAAACCAATAAATGATGCGTACCGTTATTACTACCAAGTATATCTAGTTAATGGTATTTGACAGTATAAGCTAAAATGCCGTTCAAGAATAGTTAACTTCATACGATGGCGTGTGTTCGAAGCCAGCTTGATATGACACTGAGTTACGTGGAAAATTTCAGTGTAGATCATTTAAGACAGGAAATAATGAGAAAATGAATATAAATCTAACTAATAAATTAAGTCATTTCCGATATATTCATATTCAGATAACTTATTTCCGGTTTGTATGTTCGGTAACAAATTTGATGGAGTACGTTATTACACACAAATAACTACAAGTTTAATTATGTATAAATCGTTGCATATCCTCTACAGCAAATATGTTATGGTTTTATCAAATATATGTGGGTATTATTTACTTATGACGTGTATTATTTGATAAATATTTAATTCCTAAACCCTATAGGATTGAATCTTGGTAAACTAGAATTGTAATATTTAGATGTCTTAAAATGAAAACTTATATATATATATATATATATATATATATATATATATATATATATATATATACTTTAAGAAAAAACAACGAAACCGGTCACATAGGATTATAAATTTCTTTCTATGCTGTTACGCATTTTTGAAATTTCGAAAAACACGAAAAAAAATTAACAGGATTTCTTCAGATCTTTTTGATAAAAAAAAATAGAATAGACACATAAGAGCGGGAGGGGATAGAAGATGGGTGAAGAGTTACCTCTTCATTTAGCCTACTTCTATTTTAAATGTAAATTTCGGTTAGCAATGTAGTAAAGTTTTTTTTCTTTAATTAATAATTTTTCAATTACATTTAGACCTAAATTACAGATTTTTTATTGAATTAGATTTAAACTTTAATTAATAACCTCACGTAAAGATACAGTAATAGATATATTAAACTAAAAACAAAAACCAATATTTAATTTATTTACTATATTTTAAAATTTCAAAACTATTTAGAAAGCATTAATCAGTTCCACTTTTTATGCGTAGTACGTATGTATTATATGCTTTTCCACAATTTTCTATCTAACAATTTATTTTATTTATTCTCAAAATTAACTCTAATTCTCAAAATTAACTCTATGTTTTTAAAAAAAATGTTGGTTAAATATTTATAGTTTAAATTTAGCCCTATGTCTACACCTAGCTATTTGTTCATTTCTCTTATTTAATAATTTTTTTAGCTCAGGAAAAAGCAAAATGTGGACTTTTTCTTCAAAACACAGGTTGCACCTACTATCGAAAGATTTTGGGATACTAGATCTTTTCAATATGGACCATTGTATGTCAGAAGTTAACCCTTTATCTTTTAATCCCCAATAATAGAGCAATTTGATTTTTTTTGCTGCTCATGGGAGAAAGAAAATTTATGATTTCCATATCTAATTTTCCAACTAGTAGACGAAACGCCAATATAATATTTGTTATCCCTTATGTCCTTTGTGGATTAATAATAGCTTGATAGACTACATTATCTAAATTACACAAACCATTCATTGGACAATCACTTCGAGATTTACAATTACATTCTATTTTTTACTATTAATATTATTATTATTTACTCGGTAATGAAATTTATTAATTAATTCATTATTATGACTATTCATTATTTGAGACATATTTTTAGTGCAAGGATAAATTATTTTCAAGGTTTTCCTATTGAATATTTTATGTAATATATTATCTTGTTTAAAATGTTTATCTATCAGTCTAAAAAATATTTACCTACATCTATATTTGCTAATTTACAAAAAGGGGGGTTAAACCATATAATTTTCCTTTTTTCTATTTTTAATTTTTTGATTGTAAGTATTATTTTCTTTAGTAATTTCATTTGTAATATATAATAAACCATCATCATGATACAAATATTCCTCCCAAATAGCAGACCTTGTAGGTTTATATATATTAAATATGTTTACTAGAATCATTAGTCCTCAGCAATTTGGTTTGTATCATGATGATGGTTTGTTATATATCCAAAATAGTAATGGCCTTCTTAGCTCTAGCATACAAAAGAAGATTATAAGGGCCTTTAGGTTTTGGGGATTTAAGATAGAAATCTCATCTAATATTAAAATAGTCAATTTCTTGGATGTGACTTTAGATCTATCAAATAATTCTTATAAACCTTTCATAAAGATCAATCAGAACCCATCGTACATTAATGTTAATTCAAATCACCCTAAAAACATAATTAAGCAAATCCCAAAAGCAGTAAATTTAAGAATAGGTAAGCTATCTCCAAATGAAAAGATTTTCAAAGAGAGTAGTCAGAGATATATAGATGCCCTTAAAAATAGTGGTTTTAAGGAGGATTTTAGGTATTTAAAAGACGATATAACAAATGAAATTACTAATAAAAATAATACTTATTAATTAAAGTTTAAATATAATTCAATAAAAAAATCTGTAATTTAGGTCTAAATGTAATTGAAAAATTATTAATTAAAGAAAAACATTTAAAAAATAATAATTTTACTACATTGCTAACCGAAATTTACATTTAAAACGGAAGTGGGCTAAATGAAGAGGTAACACTTCACCCCTCTTCTATCCCCTCCCGCACTTATGTGTCTATTCTATTTTTTTTTATCAAAAAGATCTGAAGAAGTCCTGTTATTTTTTTTGTGTGTTTTTGGAAATTTCAAAAATGCGTAACAGGATAGAAAGAAATTCATAATCCTATGTGAACGGTTTCGTTGATTTTTCTTAAAGAATTTACTGCTCTGTATTATTGGTACATTGAGCTCTTTACCAGGAAAATTTTAAATATTCATTCATGAATAATTTCTTGTTCTGATGGAATTACTCCCAACTCCGGTTTAACTGGACAAAGAATACTATATATATATATATATATATATATATATATATATACACACACATATATATGCAATTTAATTTTAGTTGCAGTTTCAACGATGCTGATTTTGGCAATTAAGAATATCTAATATGATCCGTTTTGCTCGTATGTTTCAATAAATAATTAAAAAAATGGTGTCTTTCGGATTGGAAAAAATGAAATTTATAAAAGAAATGTCATGGATATATCTATTGATTAATGATATAGCCTGTCAACAAGATAAAATTTTTCTTTCAGATTTTGTTTTTATTGTAAACTTATGCAAATGATATTTCACAAATAATCTTTTTTTTAAATTTTCGATTCAGAAAAATATCCCAACACCATGTATTATGCTCTTTGCAATTAATGTTTACATGAAAATAAAGACGGGAAATCCACATACCGTAATAGCTGATGTCTATTGTAGTTAGCGAGTTCAAAATCTAGTCACCTTTTTACGTTCCCTTTCGGATTTGTGAAAAATATGGACTCCCTTATTCCCTTAAGTTAGGTTCTAAATACCATCACTACTAATCTTTTATAAGAATAGCCCAAACATTGAATAATCCAATAATTCTGATTTGATTAAACAAAAGCTAATGCTTTTCTGAAAGGTAAGAGCCCACTTTTTCCATTTGCTATGGGTTAAATAGTACCACGACTGTTCTTTTAGGATCACTTTAGTATTAAATTACCCATGAAAACTGATATGCCATTAAAAAGGAAAAAGCCAAAATAAAGATATATATATTCCTGTGTCTGTCTCAAACTTTGAGCATAACTATAATTGCAGAGATGAATTTCCTTTATTCATCGAATTATTTCTTTTTGATTTTCAGACGTCTTCGAGCATGAAAACCATTCCCTGCACGTTTCACACTTCCATGACACATGACTCTTCCGTTATTGAACATGGTCTTGGTATTGTTCCTTTCCTTCAGTTCAAACCCGTTGCCTGTTGGAATAATAACATCCACCACTAGAGGATTGTTCTATTTCGTGATCATGTGAACGATATGATCATGCCTGTTTTACAAGGGTGTTATTATCTTGTCTCTACCGCACCATCCATCCGTAACTACAGTCGTTCTTAGCAAATACTATTGACGCAATCCATTGTTCTCAAAGAGCTACAGAATATAACTTTTTACTGTACGGTTGACAGTTGTATATCCACAGGAGAACGTTACTTATAAGTTCGTCCTAACTTCTCTTACTATGTCAAGCCTGTCTTGCCGATTTTACTGAAACTGTTTGTAGAATGGGTGGTAAAAGAAGCGTAAAACTGCTGTTTTGAGGGTTGTTGCTCCTAGAATGTGATCAAAACAGTAAGCAGCATCATAACTATTTCTCCAACCATTTAGTAAGAGAGCAAGTGGTTCAACAATATAATTGCTCATACACAGTAACATCTTTGCAGAATTCACATTTTCTTTTGTAAGAGGGACAAGCTTTTTAAAGAATTCTAACTTTTCAATAGCAGGATACGCTGTAACTATGCCTATATGAGAATTACATTCAGTGGAACGTAAATGGCTTATCCATCTCTAAAATAACATAGTCTTCCCTGGCTATTTTCTTGTGTATCCTAAATTTTTGTTTTGATATTATTAACAGTTATGGTGTTCTTTTTTTGTGCTGTTTTATGTTTCCTTGATTCAACTTTTTTATACACTGCTGAAGTTTGTAAACTATTATATTACTCAATTCGAGTTTTTTTACATCAGAGTAAGTAGATGTTTTTTAACAGGAGTTTGAATAGCAGTATATCACCCGAGTCTACAGGACTCTTCTCGGTATTTTGGTTGCTCTCAAATAAGCTGTGGTTTGGATGGCATCAGCACATTTTTCGATTTCCAGCTATTCCAGTCACCTTACTAACCATTTGGGGATCGTACCATACGCGCCAATTACAACTCGTTTTATCGACAACTTCCTCTAAGAATTTTTCTTTTTCTCTGGCAAGGTTTAAGTAGTAAGCTCTCTTTTGGTTTTCTCTGATTTCCAGTCTTAGGTCTTCCGGCACAGCAATGTCCACTATACACTATCCTCTCTCTCTGTCTCTCTCTTTCTCTTTCTCTCTCTCTCTGATGTTAATTATTACTTAGTCAGCTTATCTGGTCAGGATTTGGCGATAAGTTTGTATCTAAAAATCCCAGAGAAATGCGTGTGTCGCATTTTCCAGGACGGATTCTGGTTTGTGTATATACCAATTGGTAGTATAGTCGAATTTAAATTTCTTGCACAATTCTCCGTCGATCCCCTTCGGAAATCAACCGTGTCTAGCCTTGCACGCTTTTTGTGCTAGTTTTTTGCCTTCGCTTATTATGCGAGTCAGCACTTTGTTCTTATCACTGATATTTGCTATTTTGTTGCGTCTTATTTATTTCCACTATAATAGTTGTTTTTATGGCATTGTTTTAAGCGGTTATCTGAAGAAAATAAGTTTCAATTTTGAGTTTCCTATTTCTCATTTAGGACCAGGCCATTTTGTAGAAGATTTTTTCAGTTTGTCTCTTGGAATGTATATACTGTTGTTTATCTTCCCAGTCAGTCATATTGTTATGAGTTTTTGTTTCTGCTCACTGTAATTAGACTTTCTATGTTCTTTTTAATAAAGTCTTCCAGTCCTTTTATTTTTCTACTATGAAAGTTTTCCTCTTCAGTGTTTGCCGATGGTCTCTCACTGGAGTCTGTGTGGCAGCAAGTCTCTTCAAGTCTCCAGCACTCTTCTCAGTATTCTTGCGCATCTTAAGAATGCTATAGTTCGGATGGCCCCCACTCGTCCTTCTTATTTGTAAATCCCTCATATCTTGAACCAATCCTTTGGTGACTGTACCAAGAGAACCAATTACAAATAGTATCCCCGTCTTTTTCAGATTTCACAGTTTCTTTCTTTTTTCAATCTCCTAGCGAGGTCCAGGTATTTATCTTTCTATTTGCTTTCTTACAATTTTACCCAGGGGTCGGCCGAGACAGCAAAGTCCACTATTTTGCAGGATCTAATTTTTTGGTTGATTATGATAAGGTCTGGTCCTCTGGTCAATATCAGGTGATCCGATTAAATCTTAAAATCTAGAGGAGATTGTCTTCTTTGAGTTGTATCGATGCATCTGCGCTATCTTCAATGCTGGTAACTGCTCATCCTCCTTTTTTTCGGGACACATATAGTATTCAGTAATGCCTTATGTATCGGCTTGAGTTTTCTTGATCTCTGGTCCATTTGTTTAAGTTCTCTGGTCCATTTCAATCATGGTCCCGAGTATCTTACGAGGGAGGCAGCCTAAGCGTTTATCTAACTGCTATTTTGTTTGGTTTCGAGTAATTTCCTCGTTCTCTTCTGATATTCCTTTTTTAATTTTTTCTGTTATCTCCACGTGTTTGATGGTGTTAGCTTTCAAAGATTCCAAGTAATTGTATGTTTCTTTTTCTCCAAGCGTTCTACTTTTTTTCTTGAGTTGGTAGTTCAGTTCCTTCCGTCATGTGTCGTTTTCCGCTTTTCATTATTTGCATTGCACATTTCCCTTTGCCAAAGTCCATCTATATGTCCTGACCGTATATTTTCACTGCTTATATTAGAGTTTTACATTCTGTTTTATTTTTGGGAAACAGTTTGATGCTGTCCATGTGCATTATGTAAGGGATATTTTCTTTTGATTTATTAAGTTTGCATTCGACGGTGCATTTCCTTAGTATGTGGTTCAGTTGCATCATCGCTCTTCAAATAGCAACGGTGATAGTGCATCTTCCTGGAATATACCTCTCTGGATCTTTGCCTCAGTTAAGCTTTTCCCAAATGCGATCAATAACACCGTCCAGGTTTCCAGGTTTTTATCAATAAAGTTTATGACATCGTCTGATATATTGTATATTTTGAGACCTATTATTATTATTATTATTATTATTAATTAAATTAACACGAAAAAAATTCAGTTATGTCAGCTGTCTGATTGACAGAAAGTCTTAGTGAACTTATTTTTCGTACACATTTCACTGTTGTTTTTTTTTTTTTTTTTTTTTTTATTGAATGTTTAATATTTGCATCTTACTCACATATTTTTAGAATGAAAATTTTTGACATAACCATGAACCTGGAAAATACCAAAGTTTTCTTAATCGTTCTATCTAAATTATCTCCCCCTGTATCTCTCCCTTATATATATATATATATATATATATATATATATATATATAAAGATATCAAATATGTTTTTGCCATGTTATAAATAAATGTGATGTATGTAGATACAAGTTAATATCTGCAACTGCCAACTCGTGTATACAAGCACATGCGTTTAAATAAATAAATTGTTTTATATAAAAAGTATATATATATGTACATATATAGAAAGAGTGAGAGAGGGAGGGAGAGATAGAGATAGAGAGAGAGATAATTAGGTTGGTAAATAAGAATGTATACAGATACGTTTGTATTGTCGAGGAAACTACATATATACTGGCTAATATATATATATATATATATATATATATATATATATATAGTTCATAGATCTATGTGGATGTATATATTTGAGTGCATGCATATGATTTTGTGTGTCTAGACATATGGTAGTGTGTTCGACAGTAACCAGTTAAAAATGAGATCCTATACGAAGCCATAAACTGCCCTTCCCGCAGGCAATCTGATGGCCTCTTCAGATATACTTTCTTTCATTTTGGTACATTCAAATATAAGCAGTATATTGTTACTGGTATTCTTTCTTATGGTTTTAAATCAGAGTGCACTTTGGAATAATTAACTTATTATAGCAAGTGATTTATTGCCTGGTACTAAACGAAGCAAAAGAGAAACTCATTACGATAATTTGCTTGATTTACAAGACTTCAAAGCGGAATTTCTCGACCGGAATAGCGCATCGTGTCATTTGTTTATTAAGAACAATTTGTTTACATGCGCCTTGCCGCCTGGAATCGTTATAAATCTGTTTCGACTACAGTTAATTCATGTTCACGCACGAAAACTCCTAGGTAAAAACAACTACATAGATATTTATCTTCTTTAGAAATTACACGATATTATTATTTTGTTATTTTTTTCTTTTTCCTTGCCTGAAAGTGTTATTCCCCAATTTCTTATGTCTGTAGTCAATAGATAAGACCGATTGTTTAAGGCACATGTAGCTTTTTTGATAAGAGTACTGCTATCTTCAAATTTACCTACTTTTTGGAACGGTCTAGGTAGATTTAGTGCTGAGTAGCTGATAGATACCTTTCTATAACTTACTGAGATTGTCAGGAACTTTCAAAAGGATTCTAGAAATTATACGAAATTTACAGATTTTTGTAGAATGATGGCAAACTTTATTTGAGAACTGATTCATGAAAATGATTTACATTACATTCGCTAATCTCCAAAAAATTATATATATATATATATATATATATATATATATATATATATATATATATATATATTGAATTCCATCTGAGTAGCTTGAACAAGCCAAGTTGATCTATTATGGAAATGGTATACTACTTTTAAATTACTAGATTTTTACACTATATATATATATATAATACCCTGTATAATGAAGCATCACAATTATCAAATTGCATTTACAGCATGGTTTTCCTTAACTCTCTCTCGCTCTCTCTCGCTACCTCTCTCTCTGTTTCTCTGTCTCTCTCTCTCTTTCTGGTACTCTTTCGCTCTCACCAACCTTCCCGATTGAGCTTTACATTTGTTAAATCATCAAAACGGAACCCAGAGTCCACTCAGAGCAGAGTGATATAAGTTGTTGTTTTTTACTGATCGGCAAACAAAAAAGCCGCTTATGAATTTTGTCCTCACATACAGCAATGTGCATAACATTTGCTTTATCCTCATTTGCTTAGTTATGAGATAGGATGTATTTAGTCATACAGTCCAAGTTGTTGCACTATTTAAACTTTACCAAAACGTCTGGAGAAAAGGTTATTTGGGAACTACAGAATGATGCTGCCTGCTTTTTTGGACAAATTCTAGAAGCACTATTCTACAGCATAGCAATATATATATATATAACCTACTAAATGCTTGGAACGACCATGGATTACTTATGTAAGTTCATAAAAAGTGTGATTTTGTATATTTTGTTAAATAAATTGCCCTTTTGTGTACATGCAAAGCCTTATCAAAGTTTCAAAAAAGTGTTCTTTTATAACCTTTATAAATTTATTCATATAATCTTTCAAGATCTTATTACAATCTAATCTCTTTTCTCGAATGTAGAAATCTACAGATATTTCCATTTCACTGCTCTGCATCGCATCAGTTCAATCTAGATTAATAATGACCAAGTTTATATCAAGTATCATTTTTTTGTGTCTAGGTACGATGCGAAATGTATATATATATATATATATATATATAACTTTCAGAAAAAACAAAAACGGTCACATTAGGATTATGAATTTATTTCCATCCTGTTATGTTATCATAAATTTATTTCCATAAATAGGTGAGCTCTCTTTGGAAAATTCCAACTTAAAACTCTGGTTTGCCTGAACCGAATAATACTAATATATATATACATATATATATATATATATATATATATATATATATATATATATATATATATAAACACACACACACACAAACACACACACACACACTCACACACACACACACACACACACACATATATATATATATATATATATATATATATATATATATATATATATATATACCAATTCATAATATGAATTCATCGTATACATGTGTATATGATTATGTATATATTGAGATGGTCCACGAAAATATTTGTATATTTTTCAGATCTATTGTTTTATTTCGTATTTACACACGTGTATGTTTCCAACTTGTTGCTTCCTTCAGTGATCATATATGGCACAAGGCCTTGTTCATGGGGTACTCAATGAAAGTTGAACTCACCCGTGTTTGCAGTTTGAAAGTTTTTCCTTTGGTTAATAGGTTTATATAGAAGTCACCTCTCTCTTTTTCTAAGAATGTGTTTACCTTAGCTTGCTTTACCCTTTACCGGTCTTTGATATTTGGATTGTTTTTGTCATTTTATGTGTGTGTATTAGAATGTGTGTGTGTGTGTGTGTGTGTGTGTGTGTGCGTTTTTGTGTGAAAGTGGTTTCGGATGTCACCAACAGTAATTTTGTGTGTGTGTGTGTGTGTGTGTGTATGTGTGGTTTTAAAGTTACTTGTAAATATAATTTACAAATAATTTCTCCACGTGTGTATGTATATATACATATCTATCTATGTTTTGTATCTATTTGTGTGATTCATGTTTTGTTCAAGTCTGGCTTAGATTTATCTATATCTTTCCCTTATTTGAAGTAGCGTGTTGTCGTTAGTTTGTTATATGGGCATTATTTAAATTCATCTTGTCAACATTCGTATTAGTGTTTCAAGACGTTTAATTTTTTTATTTTCTGTTATGTGAACATTGTCCTTTTGCAGTGGTATTCTGGTATCAAGAGCCTATGTTTAACCTACGTATACGTTTTTGAACTTGCTACATTCGACTAAGTAGACTAAGATTTTTAATTGCATTAAGTCGTTATTAATTTTGAATTATATTTCCGGGTACTGGATTTCTCTTCTATAACTATATTGCATATTTTCCATCGTTTTTTATTATTACCTTTGGTAATCCCTGGTGTTGTGTTTTCTCTGAATGTAGATGCGAGTATTCATTAACATTTTGGGGTTATCTCTAACTTTTAAAAATGTTTGGTTTCTTTGTTTAATGGCATATTAACTCTTTTTAGGTTATTTAATGCCAAAGCTATTCTCCTAGAAGAACAGTAATGGTAGTATATAACCCATAGCTGGGAGGATAAGGGCGTTCATACCTTTCCCAAGGGTATTTGCCCGAAAGTAAACGTAATAGCGCGACTAGAGTACGAAATCGCGTACTACGATTCCGCAGTCCATCGGTTTAACCATTACACCACAAGGACACCCCCTTAAAAATGTTTGTTGTGTCGAGTATTTCTTTGATTTGTCATTGTTTTAAAGTTCTTCAAGAATTTTGATTATTTTTGTGAATAGTTCTTTCTTGTTTTTGCTGTAGGTTGGTTTTGACGTATGCTTGTGGTTTCTCGTTGCTGTGCCTTTTCGGTTTCGTAATTCTTTTTGCGGTATTTTTTTCTGATATATATATATATATATATATATATATATATATATATATATATATATATATATATATATATATATAGGGGGATAGAAAATATGTGTGAAAGAATACGCTATAGGCATCTTTAAACCACCAAAATCAATCTAGTACTCAATACGAAAAGGACTGTAGACATGATGTTCGGTGTCGTGAATTATTTCGCTGCCTTTTCTAAACACACACACACACACACACACACACACACACAATTGTGTATATATATATATATATATATATATATATATATATATATATATATATAACACTATATATGATGATCTATATTATTATCATAATGTTTTGATTATATTATCGACTGATGCACATACGCACAAACACACACATGAACTTATATATATATATATATATATATATATATATATATATATATATATATATATATATATATTCCGTTTAAATTTACTTATAATTTTAAACTATTATCTTTCTCTAGTTTTAGATATTTAATATAAAAGCAGAATATTTTCACTATGTGGAATCAATAGTTTTAAGATAAGCACGTTGACGTAAAGTATGTTAGAACACTGATGTGCGTATTTTCATTATTTTCGCTATCATCCACACTTTTTAGCTCTGATTGTCCTCCTATAATTTCGTCATAGGTAAGCTATCAGAGTCATTCGCTCGACTCAACTATGATGCATCGCCCCGCTGCAGATCCCTAACACGATTCTTTGGAAACTACTCTCTTCCTCTTCGATTAATTGACAAATAGTCATTTTAAATTGCACGAACATGTATTCATCTGAAATAAAACAGTTTTGACATTAACTCTGTGCATTGCTCAGTTAACTGGGACTGTAAAATACATCGACTGCACCTCTGCAGAGGGCTAAGACCCCTAATGAGTGTCCTAGATATACACTAAACATGTGATGGTGAGGTTCCAGTGATGCTGGAGCTTTGGGGAATGCAGAGCACCCCTTCATTGCCATTCCTCCCAGGTCAATTCTGTTTCGGAGTGGTCGTACCTAGCAGGGTCCTATCAATGGGTTAAATAGAACTAACTGCATACATATGCTAAAACTGAATTGTTTGAATTAGAACTGTTTGACTAAAGGGAATAGTTTGAAACAATCTTTATGACGATTAAACTGTGTACTTACATTGATATTAAGTACTTAAGCTAAATTGTATTGTTTGAAATGAAAGTGTTTCGACATTTAACGGTGTAAACTTAAATTATACTTATACTAAACTGAATTAGCTGAATTAGAACGGTTTGAATAAACTAAATAGCTTGATATAGAAATGTTTTTTTGACAATTAACCTGTGTACTCATGCTAAACTGAATTGTTTGAAATAGAACTGATTTTGCATAAAAATGGATATGACGTTATATATATGCCATAAAACCTAACAAACCAACCAATCAACCAATTGTATCAATTGTGCTCATTATATCAATCCTATGAATTTACTCATTTCTAATTGCATTTGAGTTTTGATATATAAACTCAGTATATATTTTAGTTTCTGTATAAAATCCAGTGAACAATTATAACGCTATATTCTTTACTATTATTTTGGATAAATGTTCCTTGTTCTCTTCGGATGTACAGTGACAAAATTTCGTTATGATTCCACAATGTTTGACGGTTTCTGTAATGTTTTTATCATTTGAGAAACTTTCTTTTCACTTCATGTCATAATTTGGCTTATTTATATTTTCATTTTTTTTTATCACACATCGGCGACTTTGTGCCAGAATTAGCAGCAAATATGAAATAATATTCCGTTGGTAGATTTATATCTTTGTGAACATTCAACCAAATATTCATGATCATTTAGTTTCACTTTATATTATTTCAATAATCCTAATATCTGAAAATGTTTACAATATTTTTTTTTTTTTTGCTTCAGAAAAGCAAGATAACTTTACGTTGCTCAATAAAAAAAATGAACACGCTGTCATTTTGTTAAGACGTGGAATCATTTCGTTAACTGCTATGGGTTTTGGTTAAGTTGGTTGGTTTTATGGCATGTCAACCATTGTTTGATTATTTATTGCCGAAAAAGTGTTTTTACACGAAATTACATAAGTTCACAGAATCTTTGGCCTGATAGTTTGTGTATTTACCAATGATCCTCGAGACCCGGCTTCAATCTCAGGTTAAGTCATACCAAAACTCAAAAAATGGTACTTGATTCCTCTTTTAAAGCATTATAAGGTACAGATCAAGTGTAACTGAGGTGAATCAGGGAAAAGAGTAGAGCCCTCTTTTACCTCGTTGTTGAACCTACTTAAAATGGAGCTTTGGGCAATCCTCGACTACTGCTGGCCAACTTACTTCATGTATAGGTTCAAGTAACTATTACGATTTAGAAAGAAATACTCATATTTTTGCAACATTATATGATGTTTGAAGCATTCCAATCACAAACTAATAATTTACACACAGTTATATGGCTTCAATTATAAAAATCTGTATACAATTATAAACTTATAAGTATTTTAAGTAATTATATCTTTTGTAGCAACTAATCTGAATAAAAGGGAAGTGATAGAAAAAATGAAATTCTTATAATACAACAACACGGTAAATCGTAAATATGAGAGGTCAAAGGAAATCTCTATTTAAATTCTAGGGGTAGGCTAATTCAAAACTGGTTGACACGTCGTTAAAACCACTAGATCAATCAACGAGTTATTTATAAAGATATGAGTATGTTTTTCCATCTCCTTCTCTTCCTCTGTCTGTGTTCGAGAGAGAGGGGAACATATATATATATATATATATATATATATAGATAGATAGATAGATAGATAGATAGATAAGAGAGAGACAGAGACAGAGACAGACAGACAGACAGAGAGAAAGAGAGAGAGATAAATAGTGAGAGATAGATCAGGGACGAGGTTATTTAAATTACAGATTGTGCTTATACACTCGTGAAAGGTATAAATCAAACTATTTTCCAAAGAGCTATGGGTAAATAATAGGTCAGATTGGTATCATTAACCGAAGTGATCCAAGCTGTCCAGAATCCCTCTTCACAGAGAGGATGAGACACGAGGTCAATTATTTAGCGGATATTATCAGTCTGGGATCCAAAGTGTCTATCTATCTATCTATCTATTTATATGTGTGTGTGTGTGTGTGTGTGTGTGTGTGTGTGTGTGTGTGTGTTTGGTTTGTTTGGTTTATGGGTTTTAAGCATTTAACACAGTTCTTTTGTAGATTTAATGCTATAATTATGGGAAAGGTTTGGGGTAATTTGATCGTTAATAATTTTTGTAAGTTTGTATGTATGTGTGAAATTATTGGTCGAAGTGGATAAACCGTTTCATAGATATACCCAGGTTTGTAATCACCAATTACTTTTGATAATTTTGTATTGTGAAATTCAGCATTATTAGCATTAATGAGTTGGTTCGTTGGAGTATGATTCAGTTTTGCAAATTTGTTTTTTATCGTCGAGGAAGTTCTGTAGTTTAGAATGGTAATTAGATTCATTAAATACGCTATAGACCTTGGTTTCATCTTTTTTTTTATTGTAATGTCCGGATATCTATGTAATAGTTCGGCAGCATTTTTTTAGTTGTCAGATTAGAATGGTGGAATACGTGTTTTTTTTATTGTTGGATCTATTTTTAGTAGCTTCAGCTTTTAGAAGTTCACGTAATTGGGGTTTACTTTTGACATGGTTTTGTTTTCTCAAAACTATTCATAAAACACTCTTTATATACACAAGCAAATCCTGATGATGGCCCATAAAGTATCCGAAAGCAATCGGGACAATTTTGGTAAATTCATACACAACTTTGAAACTGAAACCAAGACACTTATCAGAAAACTTGGCAGGATCCTAACAAAATTATATTGACGAAATGGGTCTTTATTATTTAATCATAGTTATATATATATATATATATATATATATATATATATATATATATATATATATATATATATGTCTTTAAGAAAAAACAAAACTACTCACATAAGAATTATGAATTTATTTCCATCCTGATATGCGTTTTTGATATAAATAAAAAAGACGAAAAAAAAAAAACGAAAAATAATTAACAGGAGTTATCTGAAGAAGTCCGGGTAATTTTTTCGTGTTTTTGATTTATATCAAAAACATATAACAGGATGGAAATAGATGTATAATCATAATGTGTCCGGTTCTGTTTATTTTCTTAAAGAAATTATTGCTCTGTAATGTCAGTTACATTGAGTTCTTTACCAGGAAAATTTAAATGTTTATTGTTGAATGTTTTTTTTTGTCTTGATGGAATTACTCCCAACCACGCTTTAACTGGGCCGAATATATATATATATATATATATATATATATATATATATATATATATATATATATATATATATATATGATAAAAACAGTGTTGGTTGACACTAAATCACTTTGTTGGTTTGTGTCGAACCAAGTGCAATATAATATGGTGTGTGCTCCGTTAACTGCCTGATGATTGTTGTTTTGTAAAAAACTACATGAAACCCAGCGTTCGCGGTCTAAATTCCATGGAATTAGATCTATGAATCTAATATATATATATATATATATATATATATATATATATATGCGGTGTCCCCGTAACATTGTGTTTAAGCATTGGGCTGCATTATCATGGTGAGCCTGTTTGTACTCCAGTCACACTTTTACGTTCATTTATTGTTTAATACCCTTGTAAAAGGGTAGTGAACCCTTTAATCTCTCTTCTATCTGAAATAGTAACATTATTGTTTTAATGAAATGAAGAATTCAGGATCAAATAACTCACAGATTCTGATATGCCAATTAAGAAGATATAAAACCAAATATACACATACAACAAACAAATAGATGTCTTTATGGATCAACATATAATATAGTGAAGCAGAAATACCTCAAATTTTAATCTGTCATTTGTGTTATCAAAATCTTTTTAGAAAAGTGATAATGCTAGCTCGATCTAGTTAATCTCATGTTATTTTCTATGAGTTACTATTGTTACGATCTAGCCTTGGACCGTTGCACATTTCGTGTTTGCTATTGATATGTTTTTTTTTTTTTTGTTTTTTTTTTCGGACCGGTGAATATGTAAATGCTAAACAGAATGCTTTGCGTGCTCAGTTTTGTAACTTTGAAATTATGCTCTTTCGGATAGAAAATCGATACTGCTATGTGTATAAAATTTCAAAACCTCAGATTCATTGACGAAAGAAAAATGTATCTCCTCATTTAAACTATAGTGAAATATGTTTGTTTTATTTTAAATATCAGTTACTTTTGTCTTCTTCTCAAACTATAAAATATGACCAGTGAAAGCTATTACCGTAATTGATCCTCTGAAAAATATTGTAAGCATTTCTTGATTGTGTAACCATTACCACATGTCTAAGTTCACTTATACCACAAAGATAAGATGATGTGATGAGCCTGAGCGGCCATATATATATATATATATATATATATATATATATGTGTGTGTGTGTGTGTGTGTGTGTGTGTGTGTATATATATATATATATATATTGGAAGCGTTGTAAGTGTAATGTTTACCTTTGTAGTAAATAGGCAAACAAAAATTACACAACATGAATATAAATATA